>NCVS01001979.1:114048-133411 GCA_003055095.1 Goniozus legneri | reverse complement strand
CCACCCTTCCTCGAGGGCGGTAGTTGGCGAAAACGAGTGCGCGACCATACGCAACGCGACTTGCACCAGTACGAGAGAGAGAGAGAGAGAGAGATGAGTGTATATATATAGCTAGATCGTCAGTAGAACGAGTAAACGCAGGGTCGACCGTCCCGAGGTCGCTCGAACTCCGCCGAATGGACGCGAGAACGGCCGAGCGAGAGTGCCAGGACTGCCGACACACTGCTAGCCCCTTCGACTTGAGTGCAAAACCGACCCGTGTTGGCCAATCTGAAACTCCTGTCGGATTATATTTCCAACGGGCATATTGAAAACCTCAACTTTAAGAATCATTTCTCGTTCGGTTGAAAATTCGTATTGGTCGACATGTTTGAGCGACGAAATTTTTGTTTCAATAGTGCAATTAAATCATATTAACGACTAATCGATGAGCAGACGCTGAGGGTTTGGAATATCCTGTAATTAGTACACTTTCTAAGTCATCCCTAATTGTCTTGCTTATCTTAGCAATTTTGCACGCGTTCATTTCTTATGAATGAAAATTTCTCCCTTGTTCCACAGCGAGCTATACACTTCCTTGTGAACGCAATAACGTAATGAGCGAATCTCGATCGACTAATATTCTTACGAAAATAAATAGCGTGCTCCGTTATCTTTATTAACTCCTCCTGATTAACGAAAATTCTCATCGCGCTCTCCGTTTCACGTGACCTATATAGAGAAACGGGCGCGTTTAATTCACCCGAGACGTCAGGTGCACGTGCACCGAGCGAAAAATACACCGCGGATGTCCAAAAGACTCCGGAAAACACATCCACCCTCTAAAACATCGTTATCTTTCCTCTCTCAACGTTCCTCGTACTCGTAATAATTTTAAAACCTGAAACTCCGAATTGTACGTCACTTTAACGATCCCTCCCGTGCGAACGCGAGTGAGCGTCGATTAAACGTTCCTATTTGTATATTTTTCCTAGTCTCGTAACGTTTCGTGCGTCGATTCCGCGCTCGTATTGCCGTATAATTATTATCCGCGCGTGTTACGTTCCTGTACGTGTGTATTATTTTTTTTTTCCTGGGATCGGGCAAATGCGCGACCTCGTTCCCAGCCGGCACGCGAATAAGTTTATCGAAAATACATCGCGATTCGATGGAGACGAGTGATTTTTAACACTGTGAAACAAAAAGTGTGAGCGAAAGCGAGAGAGAGAGAGAGAGAGAGAGAGAGAGCATGAAAACGGAGTTGGGAACTGACAGAAAAACGATTATTTCGGGGTTAACCGAAATAAACCTCCTGGGCATCGATCCGGGGTTAAAAACGATCAGTTCTCCTTCTTCTGCTCGAAGCTTTTTTTTTTTGTTCGATCTCGAGCTCTCCGGGTTGCTCGGCCGGCAGCGCAACCCCGACACCCGAGCGTTATATGTCGTGCAGTTCGCGAGCGACGCTGGCGCCCTCCCAACGCCCGACTTTTATTCGCGCGCGCGCACTCGTGACGTCACTATTTCTCTCTCTATCTCTCTCACTGCCAGCTCTGGGGTACGTTGCGGAAAAACGTTGCCATGGCGACGCTGGACGACCGCGTCGACGCTACCGTCCTTCTCTCTTCGTCCTCCGCGATTCAACCCCTTCTCTCTTTCTCTCTCTCTCACCCTCGACCCACCCACAGGCCCAGAGTTTTCGCGCTACGGCACTGAATGCTTTTACCGCGGCAGCCTAGCGCAGTGTAATTCCGTTCGTCTTTTTCTCCTTCTTCGTTATTTCTATTACACCGTGCGGGGTTTTACGGGGCGCGGATATCGTATGTCTATCGTGTAATTCTAATTTTGCGGAGGATGTTTAATTAATTGAATAAAATCTAACGGAAGGCCCTTTTTTACGATGTGCGGTTTCTCAGGTGTTCGTTTTTTTATGAGATAATGAAACGAGAGATTTGTCAGACATTTAGATCAATCTCAAAGTTACCTTGAATAATTTCAATGGATTTTAATATCTATATTTCGGATATTCTTCCATAGACTTTATTTCACTTTTTCATTCAATTTATATCAATTTTAATAACGAAATTTGAACATGACGCTGACGCAGTATGAAAGAGACAAAAATTCAAGTAACCGAAAGAGACTCTTGACTCTTTCGAATCCAGAGAGAGAATAATATTTTCTCATGAAAAAGAGGAGTAATCATTTTTTCCTTTCATTATTCATTATTATTATTATTATTATTATTTCCTTTTGAAAAGGAGAAATTATTATTTTGTTCTACATCGCAAAGTACCACTTTCATTTTTATCTCTAATGAAAGATTAACCCAGATGACATTTATAACGAGAAATAAAGTTTCTTGAATTACATTTCGAAGATAGACAACCGAGAATGCGACGAGCACGAATCAAAGTTTATGTACGGTTTCCTAGCAGTGAACAGTGAAATGGTCAATCTCGCATTAACAACGGGAGAGCATTAAACGATCAGCACGTCGCGTTAGCCGTAAGGCGATCAGCCCCGGTAAAAAGATCGATTTCGCGTTTAATCCACCCTCTCGATATTCTTCTCTTCGTTTCACGTAAGTCGGCTTACGTAAAATTCCACTCGCGCGATTGGGAGCGCCCCTCTCTCGACCCCTTTAAGGGATTAATCTCAGTGGATTCCAAAATTTGTCGTTTCTGGCGGTGAATAGCGAAAGATCGATTCTCGGGAAATCGAAGAGATCGCGGTGTCACGTGGGTCTTCGGTTCGCCAGAAGATAAAAATTGTACGCAAACTGATCTCCGTCTCTCTCTTTATCTCTCGGCTCTCTCGCTCGCGACGCGCATCTCCATGCGCCACGACGAACAATATTATCGGGTCTCGGAGTTACCCCCCTCTCAGCCTTCACCCCCTTATTCCTACACTCTCGCTCTCTCTCTCTCTCTCTCTCTCTCTCTCTCTCTCTCTCTCTCCCTCGCGCTCGACCCTTGACATTACGACGTCGGTATCGATCGTAAATTTATTTATTAAGAAGCATCGCGCGACGGGGATCGAGGAAGGGTAAGGTCTGCGACAGAGAGAACGGGAAAAAGCGGAAAAACGGATTCTCGTTTCCTGTGAAAATTCGTCACCGGCGAAATCCCGGGATACCCCTCCTCGTTAACCCAACTTGTCCGGAAAGGGATGATACACCCTCGATCGGTCTATGAATCATGCAGCGCCTGGCTGTTTATCTTTTTTTCCGAACTCTACCATAAAAGCGTCAAATGGTAAGACCGCGTCGTAAATATTCAGAACGGTTCCGGGAAACGTTCTTGATTTCTTTGACGAAAAATTATTTCGTACGAAGACATTGTTGGGAACGCTTCGCGTCGGCAGCCGTAAAACGTTCTCGGAAATTTTCGCGACTATAAGTACGACGTAACCAACGCAGAGTCAATGTTTGGAAATAATATTTGGGCAAAGCTCGACGCTCCTCCATTAACCGAATCTCGTGTATCGCGAGGTAAATATACTACCGCGAAGATGAAAATTCAACATTTTCCTCGAGGGTGCATCGGACGATTTTTCCCGGAAAATAGAGAATTCTGTTAGCCCGATATATAGTTACCCGTCGTGATGGATTGGGTTTAAAATTTCAGTAGCTAGTAGTTTTCGGTGAAATATGTCGGACGCGTTACGCAAGCCAGGACGATATCGGACAATTCGTATTCCGCGTAGTATATTCGAGTCTTTTTACGTTAATAGGAACTCCTATTTTCGTATTCCCGTACGATCGCATTAATCGTCCGGAGCACCTTCCGTCGTCGAGACGCGCATTGCGGCTATTCGAGACGTCGCACGCGAGTCTGGTTTCTCCGAACGAGATATTCGATTTGTACCGATGTTACCACTTTCGAGGAAGATTCGAGAATTGCTTGAAATAGACCCGTTTGAGTTCCGGATAGTCGTAAATCTGGCCCCCCGTTAATTCACTGATAAGGTACTTTATCGGATTGGCGAAATATTTATTCGAACCCAGTGAATTCTTTTATACCTCCGTAGTAAAACAAATGTAGTTGCCTAACGCGACGGATTCTTCTCCTAGAAAATAAAGTGAATCTATTGAATTTAATTTCTACCGGATTCGATATTCAACGCGCCGTTATGCCAGGTCATTATCATTTATTCGATCGCGCCAATCGCGGGAGAATTCAGCGTCTTGTGTTTACATAATCGTAAACGATATAGGGAATCGTTACGGCGAGTAATTGATACTCGGATTTAATAGTCCTGGCAGGAAGCGACGCACATGTTACTCCTCTCTGTCTCGCTCTCTCCTGGATGGGGGAAACCCAGTCGATCGCGTCTCGGCAAATTTCCTGAATACTTTTACGAGCACTTCCTGCGCTCGATTTTACGAGCCCTGCTCCATTTGCGTCCAGCTCTCGAGGAGAGACGCGCCGATATTTTTAATATTATCGGAAAGCGCGGATAAATTTTTCCATTTCTCCTCCGTAGGCGAGACGAAATCGATTCGGTTTTTCCGCTCGATTGGCCGCGCTCGCCGGGAAATAACGGTGTGACATTTCGCGGCCCTTTCTCGCTCATATCGATCTCTCTTCCTCTATCTCTTTCTCTCTCTCTCTCTCTCTCTCTCTCTCTCTCTATTCCACGATAACCCCCCACGCGAGTCCGTAATACGGGATTTTTTACTGCGAATTTCCCGTCGGCGTCCCCCAGTTGGGGAAATTCGCGCGATTATTCCTTGCGACGAGAGCCGTTCAATTTTTCAGCGTCGCGGGGCGATATAAAGATGAGTGGGAGGGGGGGGGGGACGCTGCGTTGCATTATTGAAGACCGTTTCGCGCCGGCACGGCAAATATTCATCGCGAGACGTCGGTATAACAACCCCGCACGCGCGCGGACGTTTCTGGAATTCGGTACACGACCGGGCAACATTCTGCGGCATTCGCTCGACGTTCCCGAATAGAACCCTCCCCCCTCCGGGACCACCCCCTCGGCCCACTCCCTATCCGTCTGACTCGTACGCGGAATTTCTACTAATTAGCCTCGCCGTACGAATTTCCCTTTTCTTCATTTTATTTTCGGTCTCGAATTCGAGAGCCGTCGACGGAGCGAACTATTCGTGTTCTTTGCGCGATCGCGCCGACCCACACGTGCGCGCCTGTGTGTATATAAACGGGCGAAGTGGGTCGCGCGAATCGCCTCTCTCAACCGTGCAACCTCGCCTAGTAGTGCAACCTGAAAAAAAGCGAACGCGGATGCATATTTTATCGACCTACGCTACTGGCTAATTTGCCGTGAGAGTCGTTTTCTCTGTTTCGCTCTGTTTATCGTAACCCACGGCCGACCGTATCGTCGATCCCGATCGCTAGAATTTCCATGGTGTGCCCTTTCGGGGACTCGCGGGAGGAGCAGGATGAATTAAAAACTCTGGAATTCGATGACCGATTCCTCGAGAACTGTTTTTTTCCATTTCGAAGGCGAGGGAGAGAGAACTTGGTCGTAATCGAATTTGCATTTCCAGCGGGAAATACGCGTCGGATGGCGCGATCTCGATTGTTATTATCGCGCCCGGTGTACTCGCTGCTCGTCGACGATCGATAGTTTGCCGCGTTGTGTGCCAGCAGACCGGACTACCGCGAACGTTTCTATTCCCGAGTCGATTTTGCGTAACACACAGTTCTAACTTTGCGTTTGTTTCTGATTTTCTCTCCTATCCCTTCTATTTCTTGACTCCATTCATTATTCATCGGGAATTCTGATAAATTTATCAAAGGGTTCACGGAACTCTAAAGCTTTTATTTTTATTCCTGCGTTTCTTCATTTGCCGTTTATCGTTATTTGTCATCTAATATTCGCGCGAATATCGTTTCGTTATTTTCCTCGCCCTACAAGGGTCCTCTTTTTCAAAAGCCAATAAAGCGATATATTACATTCTATGTTCTCCCTCTTTTTTCTCTTCAGGGCCTCCCGGATTTGGCGATTCCGCGCGCCACTGACGTCATCGCCATTGAGGAAAATTCGCCAGGAGTGGGGAGTATAAGAACGCTCGACTGGACCAGTATCCATCTAACGCGTAAACAAGGTAAATTTTCAACTTGTATAACCCTCGTAATTTCGCGATTCGAGTTTCGATCGATCGCGACGCTATTATCGGCAACATTTAACATCCCCCAAGGACGACCCTTCGATATTATCTCTCCGTTCGATCGCCAAAAATCCCTCGGAAAAAGCCCAAAATGTCCACCCACCCGAGCGCATTAGACGCTCCTTAAACTACATCGAACTCGTACACTCGTACCGATACGAGCGTTGCCGCAGACCGAAAACTATTTCTCGGTAAATTAACCGAGGTAATGCCTGGAATTCATTTGTAAAACGCGCAACGGGAGGAACAAGCGCTCGGGCGGCGTATCTCGAACGAATCTCGAGATACCATTTTAATACAGAGATCCCCCTAATTGTCGTTACTCATCCCAAAGCGCAATAAACGAGGTACGAAAATTCCAACCAAATTACGCTCGAGGGGTGGTTCGGAAATTAAGAACGAAACGAGGGAAAATTGTGAAGTTTGAGTCGCATGGATCGACGAAGCGGCACTGCGACGTCGATCGGTGCGAAGGGAGGGACCGCGAGGGGGAGGGGGAACGCGAAGGAGGAAGTAGGAGGAGGTTGGCGCGTTTGCGGAGAACGCGAAGGGGTGAGGAGGAGGGCGAGACGGGGGGAGGAGGGAGCACCGAGAGGGGTCAGGGGTTCTCTCCAGGATACCTCCGCGGGACTCCGTTTGGCTCGATCCGGCTCTCCGACGTGTGCGTGTGCGCGCCACTACGCGTACATATATACATACGTGTATATATATACCACGCTACATGTACGTGTGCGTGTGTATGGGTCGACGGCTAGCACCAGCACCAAAACGAGGACACTTCAATGAACACTGTATTCTCCTTATTTTCTTCTTTTTGCACTACGACAACCACTGTTTCTCGTACTCTACAATTTTTCACCGGAAGGTCCCTCTTCTCCTTCCAGGGCTCGTAATCCTTCGTTTTTTTTGGGGGGGCAGGAGAAAAAAAAGGAAAACTTCACTTTACGCGGTTACGCGTCGCGCCGACTGTGCTTATCCATGTTCCACTTTCGACTGCTCGGTCACGCGTTCCACGTTACTCTCTCCCTCTCTCTCTCTCTCTCTTCCCCTTTCCGCATCCACTATTCGCCTTCCGTCGTTTTTCCTTCTCCGTTCGTACGGCGCTCTTTCGTGTTCATGCGTCGCCCCTGCGTATCTGTATGTGTTTGTTTCACGTTAAAATGCACGAATGGGTGTGTGTGTGTGTGTGTGTGTGTGTGTGTGTGTGTGTGTGTGTGCGTGTGTGTGTGTGTGGCCGTATGTACTGGCGCGTGTGTGTCTGTGTAAGGACCCGCCCCACTCGCGGTAACCGGGCTCGCTATACGAACGTGTAGCGTATGAAGAGCGCGTAAAACTTACTCTGGGTCAGCATCGTCCGGCCGTATTTGTTATCGTCGAGGAACCGTGCGTTCGCCGCACTCGAGCGACCCGTCCGACGCGAAACGAGCCTCGCTCGTCACCGGCGAACCGTTCCCCGTCATTTGGGTGCTACTCGACGAGAGCTGGGCGTGCGTGCCCTCGGAGGATAATTTCGCGGGGGTACGAAATTCGTGAGAGAGAAATAAAGCGAAACGATCGCGTTCGTGTGATACTTGTACGTGTGTCCGAGTATGCGGCAAAAGGCGCCGTGAGAGACAGAGAGAGAATTGATCGAGTTGCGCGCGCGCGCGCGCTTGCTCTCCTCTCTCCTCTCTCTCCCTCTCCTTCGCTCTTACGTCTCTCCTTCACCCTCACTCGCGCAAAATCTCGCGTTCCATTACCTATTCGTTATTTTTCTTCGTGTCTCGTTTATGCGCCTCTCATTATTATCGTGTAGAAAAAATTGGACGATGTACTCGGTGATGGAGGGTGGGGGAGATGAGAGGTGAGTTCTCGTACGGTTTATTATATATATATATGTGTGTGTGTATATATATATATATATATAACGTTTCGCGGACGCGAGAGAAGGGTCGATAACGAAAACGGAACGGCTTGGCCGAGAGAGCTCGAGCTTCCTTCGCGATAGTTTCGATTATCCTCCTCTTGGTGTACTCGTTTGTCGTTGCACTCACTCGAGCACTCTCTCTTTCTCTCTCTCTCTCACTCTCTCTATAACCGCACTGTCTGTCTCTGTCAAACTCCCTTACGCACGAGTGTCAACGCGCTACGTTTGTTCTCTTATTTTCGTCACGCGCACCTCTCAAAAAAAAAGCCCGCGTGCGCTCTCACCACCGTTGCCGCGTACTGTTCGCACTACACCACTTCTCTCTACCTCGGGGGGTGCTCGTTGCTGCTACGAGCTCTGCTACCGTGGCGCGCAGCGAGTTTCGCGACGCTCGCTGACGGCAGCGCTCCTGCGGAGCACGGTTACCGTGTGCGCGAGCGCATGTCGCGATATAGACTCGCCAGCTGGTGGGGGGGAGGGGCTCAGTCGAGGGGGGGAGAGGGGTGGAATATCAGGGAGAGAGAGAGAGAGAGAGAGTCCGGAGTAGGAGGAGGACGATTTCACGACGTTCGAGTCGCTGCGACTGACGCGACTATCCACCCTTCCTTCCAAAGGGGTTGGAGGGGCCCCCCTTACCACCCCTTTTCATCCGGTTCGGCGAGTACACATGCACTCGTGACACCCACTCTCGCCAAATTTACCCATATCTCGATTCCCCTGCGCTATTTTTTCAAATTTATTCGCGTCGGGACTCGAGGACCGGGCCCCTCGCTCGAATCGGCCCTAAGGGTGGCACCAGGCTGCGTCAGTAGTTTGTACGCCAACTAGGATCGCCCACGACCTTGCGGAGTATCGGTACTCATCGGTACTGTCTTACGGAACTACCAAGTCGTGGAAAAACATGCGAGTGGCTACTCGAACTGCCCAGGCAGGTATCGGCGAATCGGGAGGCCGGTCCCCAGGAGCGGCTGTTCGAATTTCGGGTAGTTTCCGATTCGAATCGGAAGGGCCGTTTTAGGGTGTTAGGGTGCGCGATTTCCACGCTCCTCGGGACTCGCCTATACGATTCGTAAATACTCGGGCCGCAACGTCCTTCCGTACTGCGAAATGGATCAATGAAAGTTCGCCCCTCCACCCCCCTCCAGCCGCCCCCGCAGCAGCAGCGGTACCACATCGCGCCACTGTTACTAACTTAACCTGAAAACGTCGGCCCCGTGCGCCGCCTGAAAACATCCGACCATACCCCTCCGGGTTACGCTCGGTAAGCTCGTCCGGCAGCCAGTGGATCCCTACGCACGAGTGCACACGCGTATGTGTGCCCAGATGCGGACAGATTTGTGTACACAACCGTGTGTATCATTTATTCACTCTCGACTCGAAGGAGCAGACCGATATTAGCGAAGATCCTCAGATCCCGAGAAGGCGAGATGAGGTTCTGTGCATTCGGCACGAAGCCGTTCGGAGTTTCGCGATAAGGGGGAGGAAATGAAGAGAACGAGTGGTTTTGTAGAAAAAGATAGGTCTAGCTAAATTTATTTAATTCATTATAACAAATACAATTGTACCCGTAGTCAGGCTTCTTCGGTTCAAGTTACTTTCATCGTTGCTTTATATTAAATTCATTATCCTAACGCCGGACGGCATGTAAATCGTAGCGCAGCAACGTCTAAAGCGCGCCCTAAAAACGATTTGTTGCGCTCGCGCACGAATCAAGCGATACGACGCGACTTCGCGTCGAACTGAATTTATCGATGGTAATTGCTATTAAATGCGAGTTTTTTTTTTCAATTTTCGTTTTCTTATTGCTTATCTGGCAGGCGTAATGCGCTCGGCCTCGACAGCGCCGGCGAACTTTTCCCGCCCGGCTCATCGATTGTCGAGGACCTCGCTCGAGCGTTTTGGCATTCGACGAATGCAGAAGTATACGCCAACGACTAGCATTATCAATACGGGCAGCCCGAGTCCTATCGATATTATCATTATGACCAGCGACGAGAAACGCTCCTCCGGCGGGTCTCCGTATCCGACGATGAAAGTCCTGCAAATAATTTTCGTGATTCATTAGAAGAGGGATCGATTATCGATTATCGATAACTCACCAGGTTGCGTAGCTGTTTTTCTTGTAGAATCCATCCGACTTCGAGCCGAACGAAACGAGCAGTCTCTCTACGAGCAAGCTATCGCTGTAGTTGCCGTAGTAGCCGTACAGCATCGAGCCTCGAAGCGACTCTGCGGGTTCATCCACTTTCGTTATGGGATAGTGAACCGAGACCGTAGAATCGCTTATGTCTCGTTTGTGACTAGTATACGATACGGGCCTCCATCTCAGGTGAGCACCGGAACTCGCCGAATTTTTTTTCGTTTTCAAAGTATTCGAAGATAACTCTACAATCTGCAATCGAAATACAAAATTAGAAATCTAATCTCGATTATTTTCGTTCAGTCGTCTAAACGTACCTCAAAAATTCCGGGAGTGTGCTCGTCATCGAGAGTTTTCCGAACGTCCACGGTCATCTCGCCATCGGGCCCGCTACCGCCATCGACCAGTAAAAATTCAACTGCGAATCTACTATTGGAGAACGAGGAGTTTGTTTGCAGATGGTTGAATATCATATCGATCTGCGTGGAATTCTCCGAGTGAAGTATATGCGGCACTAAATCCGCGTGATCGAACGTCGAGAATCCCAGTAGCTAAAAAAGAATATACGTTGAGCGAGAGGGAGAGGGAAAGAAAAAAAAATGAAAATCGTGAATCGAACGGGATCGTATACGCGAATAGACCTCTCGGTTTAAAAAGACTAGACGAGGTCAAATGGATGGTTTTAGCAGATCGATCGCGTCAAAGCCTCGCAGTCCCGGGGTGGCTTATAAACGACGCTTGTTATTTTTTCACTAGGCAACATACAGGTCGTGGATATAAAGTCGAGCTCGATTCGCGTCCGATTTGTTTTCTCACGACGTGTTTTTTTTTTTTCGCTAGAGGCGACTCGTGCGAATGGCGAGGTGAGGGGTATTGGACTGATTTTTGTTCGAGTATACATTACCGAAAGCCTTATGCTCCCGTTTCGGCTGATATTCTTAGCTGTATCGTTATAAGAGTTACCCTCCATATCCAGACCGACGAGATCGGCGTGCTGCGACACGGCCTTCCGTCGCCAGCTAAAGCACTCCGGCCGTAACAAGTTTGTGTTCGACGCGTCATCGGTGTCGATCAGCGCTGTATCATTTACGTCGTTAAACTCTATTATCTGTAACAATACACGAGAAACGAACTCGTTAATCGTATTTATATCGCCATCAAGGACAATAAAATATTATCGTCGCGACTGTAATAGTACGCGAGGATATTCTTGTAACACATGCTCCGTCTTTCCTCCACGCCGAGAGACGCGAGAAATGAATTTCGTGTTCTCGAATCGATAAGAGAAGAGGAAAGAAAAAAGAATTACAACCGTCGATTCAACTTCTGCAAGGTGAAATTATCTAGGGCGATAGTCGCGCAATGCAGATAACGTCCGACGAGTTCCGAAACATTGTGTGTCAAATTGTCGTATCGGGGCGACACGCAGCGAGCTTGCCCGTGTTAATAACTCCTTTCTTCCTATCGAACCGCTCGCAATTACCGTAATTTTTTCATTCCTCGTCTTTCAAACGCGGGATCAATTAACGTAATTAACGAAGATAAATCGGAACGACGTTATCCATTGTTTTAAAATAACTCTCGTAATTTATGAGATTCCAGAAGAATATTTTCCTCGGTTTTTCGTACTCTGCATTACTCAAGTTCAATTTATTATCGTTGTCGTTAGACAACATGAAAATTCTCTTCGCAACGTCAATTAGAATAATTATTTCTGATTTTTATACATTAGAGTATGGAATTTAACAAAAATGTACTAATTTCGATATTCTTTCGCTAGAAAAATCGTATCGGCGTTATTAAAATGTTTATATCTTTTTTTAGTGCAGCTGGAAAATGTTTATGAAAATAAAAATGTTCATACTTTCTGTATCACAACACCGAACGTATAGGTAGGTTCCTCCGTGAAGGTCACAGAGTGCTCCTGCCCTTCGACGTAATCCGGCCACGTTATGTTCATCCATGCGGACAAAGGCGTGATCGCCAACAACACGGACGGCTTGCCGATACTGAAATCCCATAGATAATGCAGCGTGTCGTTCTCGCTGTCCGCCCGCAAGTAGATCGTCGTATAGTCCCTCTCCTTGCACAACGCGCCGCATCCGGGATTGATCCAAGACCTCAGCTGCGAGACGAGAGTTAGTCGTTACGTTATCGTCGAAACGTTCCGGGAACAGGGGCCCCTATACTTTACACTCATCTCAAACTTTGTTCCTCTAATAGTACGTTAAAAGAAGTTTTGAATCGAGTATTGACAATGCGATCGATCTGAAAAAACCGGATGGGGGAATAACCCGAGTCATTGTTTTCAAATTTAGCGTAAATAATGGCGGTATTGAAATTGATTTCTTTATTCTCGATTTGACTTTCTTCCGAGTGCTTCTCTTCCTCTAGTGAATTTTTTAGATGCTCCAAATGAACTCCCCGGGATAAACTAACGTCGAATTAAGACGCTCTACATCCGTGTAGTGCAATCACCTCTCTCAAAGTGCAGAAATTCGATAACGAAGCAACGTCGAGCCCTGGTATCTGATTTCGCTTAACTTATCGCGAGACGCGTTTAAAAATTCCGTCAGTCCTTTTTATCAGCGGCTAATAAAAAAATTTCCGCGGAAGTCCGTGGGAGTAAACAAAAATTTTAAAATAAATCGCAAGACGGCCGTCCTATGACTACAGACATCGAGTCGATAGAGTGACATAACGAGCGAGCGCGGTTGTTGTTGCGATAAGTGTTCCGTTACAGAACGAACACGTGCTTCCGCGTGTCAATAGCAAAATAAACACGCGAGCGACAGACCACAGCCGTTCGCCAGGTGCCGAGTGAATCACGCTAAAATTCGTGCTCATCCGACTCGCTAATTACGAGCGCGCCGCGGTTGGATCGAAACGAAAGAGAATCTGGAATGCCGCGTGATCAGCGCGCGCGACTATCGACGAAAAAATGCTCTCCGCGATCGAGGACAAAGAATCGACGGTGAATCATAAACAGAGCCGCGCGATAGATCTTTGTTGTCCAGTGAGCGATGACCAAGCAAGTTTGGATCTCATTGACGTACCCGAGCGCGGTGCTTATTCGAGTAAACCCCTTCGTAGCTGCGCAAAATCGGCTTAAAAACGAAACAAGCCGCGGATAATCCCGCGTAGAGGTGAGCTCGAACGGGTCAGGTAAGGTTAGAACGGATTAACCTGCGTGCGCGAGAGACGAATGTCAAGCGCGTGTCGACGCGATGAAAAATGAAAAGAAATGTCCAATCTCGGCCGTAAATATACTCCATAAAATGCGACAAATCCCAAGATTTATCGAATTTTCACGGTTTTTGAAGGAGAGCATTGTTGAGATAATTGGCCGCGATTGGCCGTAACGTAAAATGTTTGACGTTAGGCTGGCGGGCCTGTTTTCACGTAAATAACAACAGTCGACGTGTTGAGTGATGGATGAGGGATACAATTCGCAAATATTCGACGATCACTCACCGTTCTAGTCGCCGAATGGCACGATTGTATCGTAACGATGGCGAACAGAAGACGAAATATCGTAGCACCATTCATGTTTGTCGCCTTCGAGCTCGCGTAACGAGTAAACGAACGATGGTTGAATTAGGTGGACCCACCGAAAAGTGGGCGCACATTCGACGCACACACGCTGCACGTAACCACGGATACGACAAACATACGCTGCCAACTGCACTCGGATGAGTGATACGCTACCGCGCATGCGCGCTTTTACTAACGACATCTGTGAATCATCCAGATTAACTCTTTCGATTATCAATCTCCGGCAACTCGAATGATATCAATACCGATCGATATCGGTGGGAAACAATGGAAATTTTTGACGTGATTCTTGCGACAAGATCATTCGAATTTATTCTATTTATTAGGTACAAATTAGTACTGTAAATTACGCAAAATAAAGATACTGCATTTATAGTAATTAATTAGTATAATTGAATTGAATGGATGAATAAAATTGGTATAAATTTGTATATTAATAAATAAACATTGTATAAATTGAATACTTGTAATTAGTACTTACAAATCACGTAAATTTATGTCAATTAATCATCTTAGATTTAGAAAATAATTGTTCTATAGTGGTAGCGAATTCAATCAAATATCCTTTTTATTAATTAGGCTACGTTTAATTGATATGTAACGTCGTAACAAAATTAAGCTGTTTCATACTTCATTTTTATTCTCATTAAAGAACTCAGAGCCATCAAACAATTTCCTATCGATTTTTATCAGAAAATATACCAGGCGTCAAATTTGAGTCTGGTTTTTTATCAACCAGTAGAAGGGCCGATATGTCAATTTCACTGTCAATAACGTGCTGTTCAAAAATTCTGACAATTACTTATTCAAATTATTCTTTTGAGTATGAGTAATGGAAATTTTTTTTAGTCAATTTAGATTCAAATGGAAAATATTCGTTAATCATTACTCATTTTCCAATAATTTTTGTTTATTGTTTACGTAATGAGCGTGATAAGATAAGAATATTATATCGCGGAATGCTAATTGTAATTCTAAATCGCTTCGCGAATTAATTAATTATACAAATTGAAATTTAATCTGTAATTATCTGGGATATGTTTACAATTCAAGATTATCGTGGTATCGAAAGAGCCGCGTTCTCACAGATGGCACCACATTAGGAATTCCCGGATGTTTCAAAAATTTTTTAATTTAAGAACAATCGACGTTTACATATTTCTTAAAATTCTCTACACTATCGCTAAAAAATAAAATTGAGTAAGGACAAGGTGAATCGACAAAAAATAATACCGATGCATACTATTTTGAAATTTTATTTCTTCCTCTGTTTACAAGAATATAAATATGCATCTTATAATTACGAGAATGTAAAATTCTTCATTCGTTCATTTCATCTTTTCATTCCTTCACTTTTCATCGCCTGAAAAACTGACATTTTTCCATTCGTTTTCTTCTTTTTCGCCGATTTACAAAACGACGGCCTTGCGATCGCAGAAGCTCGCATCGCCTATGCGAGATCGCCGAGAGGGATAAAAATCGGCGGCTGATTCGCGACCAGGGGAGGAAACTCGTACCCCATTGGCCGATCGCATATCTCGCCAACGGTGGTGGAGTTACCAAGCCTCGACGCGGTGCGCCATTATCCGTTCGTTTTGGTCTCGCTTCCACTTGTTCGCGAGAAACTCGTTCGTTTATAGCCGAACTCGGTCGACTCGCATGGCAACAGCGATCGATCGTTCTCGTAGATCGAGAAACGAAGGAGTCTCGATGATCGACTACCCCGATCGATTTTCGTCATCGAGACACCGGGTAGATTCAGCGGAGCGACAAAGGAGAGAGAGAGAGAAAGAGAAAGAGAAAGAGAGAGAGGGAGAGAACACAGCGACCTTGACCGAAGGCAAGGAGTAAGCCCCACTCAACCGTGCACAGCCACCCACCCGACGAGAAGCTCGTCCTTCTGTCCGGCGATCCTGCTGCCCCGAGGACTGGATTCTTCTCGAATAAAATTCTTCTCCCCCTTATTTCGCGAACCCAAGGACGATACTTCCCGTAACACGACACTTTCGCGCTCCCACTTCTCACGTACTTTTATCGTACTATTTTATATAATAAACGCACGCTATTCCTTATTCGTGACTAATTTAATTTGTTCGAACTCGGAAAATCCGATCTAGACGGTATCTCATCAGGCTCACTATAGGGAAACTCGAAATTTGATATGTACGATCTATAAATCGATAGATTATTTTAATAAGCTCGATTGTGAATGATCTAAAACTCGATAGATCGAAAAGTATCAAAAAAGTTGCAATATAAATCAAAATACAATTATTTAAAAACCTGGACTGAGTTCTACCTAAATATCGATAAATCGAATCAAAAAATTTAATTTCCCAAAAATGTACAAATTTATCATTACGATAATTTACACCGAATTATTCACATGAAAGCTTTTTTCCGTAAAAATTCTTGCCGCAATTGCACCAACCAGTATTTTTTTATTATTCACAGGAATTTTCACGGCGACGAGACGCAACCGGCGAATGTATCGAATGGTCGATCCCCGGCGCGATTCGCGATACGAACTGGCGTGACTGTACGACGTCGAAGGTCGTCGCAGGAAGTACGTTGAGAGATCCGGACGGGAGAGACTGCAACGTCGCTTATATACCGGGTGTGACGAGTGCACTCGCGCCTTTTTACCATTCGAGCCCTTCTAGAAAATGCACTCCGTGCATCGCGATGTGCTCCTCGCGTTCCCTCGACGAAATAAAAAAACTCGTTATTTCCATTTTCGGGACGTCATACAACGCGAATAGAATTCCTACATTCAGATTCTCGAGCGACTCGATTTTTTTCGCCCGTAAACCTGATTTTGCTAAATATGCGCGAACGAGACAGTTCCCTTTTTCCTTTCACAGAAAAAAAAAACGAGCATTTTGACGCAAGTCCGTGCGTTTGTTTCACTGCACGCGCGGCTCGCGAATAAGAGCTTCCTTGTGAAAAATCTGAACACCGGCGCACTGAAAGTACTTCGTGTACGATTTTCGATCGAATGAATAGCCGACTGAGAAGAAAAATTACTCGAATCGTTTAAAAATCAGAATTTTTTTGAAATTGAGAATGAATTGTGTAAGGTTCACTGTACAGGAGAACTATTCACTGAGTTTCCGACTTTTTCTTTTTTTTTTTTAAGAATCTGTGGACGCGCGCGCGCAAGACGCGAATACGAAACGATCGGATCGGCGAGAATCGATCGCGATCGATATTCCGCGGATGCGCTCTCGCGAGGCGACGGGATTTCACTGCGAGTTCCGACCACGCGCGAGCGAATCGTCCGAGCGGAGAGTAAAAAAAAATGAAGAAAACAAATATAAGCCGAGGCAGGGACGACCTTGGAAGCCAATCGAAACCGAACCGCAAAAAATCCTAAGCTCCCTCTCTTTTTCAGAAGTATAGTCTGGTGAAGAGCCTCATTATAGCGAACTCGAGCCAAGTTTGCCAAATTTCGGCAAATTTTCGGGTATTCTAAACGCGATTTTTCCCGTGCCGAGATTTTCTTGCGGAACGAATAGCGTGTTGCACTTTTTTTTTTAATCCAGACGAAAAATCTTCGCAAACACGCGAGGTAGCGGGCGCGATAACCGACGAACGCGAGAACAGGTGAAGGACTGAGGCGGGCCCGGTTGTGTGACTTTTGCGATCCTCCCGTCCTCGGCCTCGGCCTCGCGCGCCACCGGCCCTCTTTGTCCACCCGTTCTGTTTCCTTCTCTTTCTCGCTCTCTGCGCTCTTCTCTCCCTCATTCCTCTTTTTCTGAGCATTCGCCATAGTGCCATCTATGGGACTCGATACGTCGGGAGCGTAAATCGAACCCCCGTGCTTAATCGACGAGCGATCCTGCGACGGGCAACGACAGCCGAGGGAAGAGGAAAAAAGATAAGCGATCGCGTGACCCGTCAAACCGAGCAACGAGGTCCACGAGTCCCCGATTGAACGACTTTGCTCCGGAGTAATTGGAATCCAGCGCAAAGTTGTGCGAGAAGTCTATCTTTAGAGAGTGCATTTACTGGCGCAACATTGTTCATCCGATAGTATTCGATTAAAACTGTCTGAGAACTATTTTGAAACTATCTTATGTCTTATTTTATTAATCAAAACAGTTGTAGAGTGTTAGATTTAAAATCAAATATTTTAATTTTGCGTAATTACACATTAAATCGCTAACTTTCTCAATTTTGATTAGACTCTTGACATTTACGCACAATCAATTGTCCGGTAAAACGAAATTCTATCATTCGAAATGTCTGACAGAGGAAAGGTCGAATTAACCGGTCCCAAAATATAAGCTGCCGTTATATTGTTGAAAAATTATTAGATAACGATTACGCGTCGGTGAAACGTCGTAACATTCTCCCTCGATTAGATTTACATCATAGTTTTAATAGAAACGAAATTCGTGTATGAACCATATCGCGCTGGAAGCAAATAGATTATACCAGTCGACACTCTCGCTTTGAGTGACCGAGTAACTCGAGTTCGAGTGTCCCTCTGAATCAGATAAAATTGATAATATAACGATTATAATAAATACACTTCTAAAAAAATTCTGCCTCAGGACAGTTTTACTTTTATTAGAATCCGAGCGATTTTATCTAGCATTCCACACACACAGATTCTTTCCTCAGAAATCACAACTTTACAATTTTTACATTTTGCAGACATTCAAACTTACATCTTTATCAAAAATTTAGAAAATTTCCTCGTTCGTAACTCGAGACTATAAAATTCTCATTCGATTAATAACCGAGTCAACTTTGACGTCCAAGGGGGTTAATCCTGAGAAATCGGCAGACGGGAGGTTGAATTTTCTCCTGGAAATACGGAGGGAGCGCAGTTGCAAATGAAAAAAAGAGCGAGCGTAGGCACGAGTGGAAAGAGGGTGAACGCAGAAGAGATGGGGAACCGGTTCCCGGACGGGGTTATACAGCCTCGACGGGAACGCGCGAGGAGAGGGCCGAGCGAGCGGCGGGCTAGACGCGAGAACGAGCCGACTATATCCACCTGGCACCTACCAACCTACCGACATATCTACCTACCTGACTATACCGGTCGCTGTATCGCCATTACATTCCTCTTCTTTCTCTTTCGTTTGTACGCATTTTCTCCGTACAGAGAAAAATTCGCCAGTTAGATTTTACTGCGCCTAGCAATTTAGTCGCATCGACTAATTTCACAGTGAATTCCAATTAAACTCTAATATTTATAGTTACAAATACGAAAATTAATAGCACGTAAAATTCAAAAAATGTTTCCCTATCTGCAGTTTTCTTGTTCAAGTTTTCTACCAACCGATCCAAGTAACGTCAAAATTAAGATAACCCAGAGACGAGATCGAAGAAAATGAGGGACAATAATTTTTCTGACCGGAATTCTATTTTTACCCGAGTCTGAAATATTCGGCCTATCGAAAATCCAATGCAGGATGCATAAATCTAAAAATTTCATCCCGGCGCTCTTATCGGGCGTACCTGGAGCCCGGGCGTAAACATTTTGGCGAAAAAATTTCGCGGGGACCGAACCCTCGTGGAGTCCTCGATTGGTAGCTCCGCGGAGACGGCCATCCAGACGACTATCCCGTCTCGGCACTGACCTTGGACGAGAGTTGAGCGCGTGCAACGCGAGCCACTCTCGCCCCCCCCC
>NCVS01001979.1:93756-104589 GCA_003055095.1 Goniozus legneri | reverse complement strand
ACGCAGACGCGGCTCGATACAAAGCTATTTTAGCTCCCACGTACGACACGCACTCGGTTATACAGCGACTGCAACGAAAACAATCCGAAAGGACTGCGTCCTGTGCCGATTCTTCCACTCACTCTTTCTCTCTCTCTCTCCCTCTCATTAACGTTCTCACTTCAGTCGTGCAGCGTGCTCACCGGTTTTCTGGCTTCGGTAGGGAACACCAGGTGTTCGCGATGGGGCGAATATTCCGGGCTATTGTCGGCACGATACGTACGAAGTTATGAACGGAATACGCGTACACAACTTGTTGCGTTTGCCAGATTCGGCCAGAGCGACAATGAGTAACCTATATTGGATAGATTCTGTTTATATTACCGGTTTATGATTTGTACTAGATTTTAATTATCGATGTACCGATAAGTTGCATAGAATTGCACACTAGAAAGGTCAAAACAAAACTATATTCTACGCGTCGTCACACGAGAAGTGATTTTTCCACTCCAGGCATGAACTCACGATCGAACTGGCCCAGATTCGGGAAGCCTTTTTATCGGCACAGCTGGGTTCTGTCGGTAAAAGGAACGGCATCGTTGGGACGAGCGACACGCGCGCGCACGCAATAATTCAGGACGCAAATCGATACGCGAATAGATGTAAATAAATTGATACATTGCGATAGGAATTAAACATTTTAATGGGATAAAATAAAAGCATGGTAAAATTTAGATTATTCATACAATTGATTTTAAATGTTTTACGTCTTTGACTAAAAATTCTTTTTGTCATGTTTAATTACTATTGTATATATGACTTAACACGACACGACGAGAATTTGTTAAATTGACCTATCGCAGTTTAAGTATTTCCGTGTAATGTCGATGATTGATAAATTCTGAACATGTTTTACAATATAAAATACATCTAGTTTTATCAAATATTTTTCACAGAAATAAGAAAAAGATATGATAAAAAATATAAATTAAAATGAAGTTTTGTTATGTTATCGGTCATTAAATTCAAGGAAATTCGAAATTTAAACATCTTCGCTATAAACACTCTTTTTTTGCGTTATCTTTATCGGTACTCTCCAATCAATCTTTTTTGGACTTATTTAATCTATTCGACGATGATTGACTCTTGTTTATGTATATGTAAACGGTATGTTTCTTCGGTATTCTTACATTCACACCACGTCAATAATGAAATATTTTATAATACAATTGTGCGCAGCACTGCATTGTCCTTCGAGTAAATGGAAAATTCTCGGAGTATATACAGTATCTATAACGTAAGTATATTTTCGCACACGTGACATAAAAAAAACACTCAAACATTTTCTTGCATTGACGAGGGTATTTCTACTTGAGTATAAAACTGTTCTCCAAACCATTCTCTATGCATTTCCAAATAGCTAAAACAAAAATAAATAACATTAATCGTTAAGAAACGTAGAATATAATTTTAGCAGTTTTGTAAATTACCTTAGGAACATGTCAATGTATTTTAAAATTACTTTCAATTTTTTACTCGGTATGTCAGCCGATTGAAGTAACTCGGGCAATTTTACTGAAATTGAATAAAAATGATAATCATTCTCTTGAATAATTTTTCGATAATTTATTAACAGAATTTAATTTTACCAAATAAACGAGTTAAATGTATAGCCCCGTAGTAGCTCGATGGGGTTGGGGAATGAGTCGACTTTGCAGATTCTGGAATAAGCCTCCATTTGTTTGCTTGTTGAAGTAGTTTCGCTATGTGAGGATGCGTAACAACGGCGGAAGTTCTTAGCGTAACTCCACGTGGACTAGAACAGCGCGAACTCGTACTTGCCATACTAGAGCAAAATCATTTGTAATCATTTTTTTAAATGGTTATTAATGGACAAATTATATTCAGATATTCATGGCAATCACCTCGATAAATTTCCTGCATCTGCTTTGTCGTCGTATGATCGCAACTGCCTGGTATCATCTGCCGAGTTCATCCTGCACGAGCGCAGCTTTCTTTTACTCGACTGTACTTTTGTAGCGGAATTGTCAGTTTCTGTTTCTTGCTCTTGGAATGGAGGTAAATGTGCGTATTCTGGGTCCTCGAGTTCTTGTTTCACTTCAACACTTCTAAATAATTGAGAAAAGAAAAACGATATCAAATAATATTAGTTTTTTTTAACATTGTATATGATTGAAAACTCACTCATTTGGTTCATCTTTGACTAATTTTGAATGATCGGCGTAGAGGAAGAACGATTTCATTGTACAGTATTGTTCCCTTTCTTGCCTATATAAGAGTAGATCGTGTAACGTGAAATCGAAATATACCCGTAAACCATCTGCTACTTCTCTACATAAATTTACATCATTTACTGCCTTCTCTATTGTATAAGCATTATTAATTTTATTGCGTGGTGGTTTCTCTGGAATGTTTGTTAATTGTGTGGTAGTGAAATGCTGTACCCATGATTCCAAAATATTTATAACTGTGGGTTGTGCAGGTAAAACTGCTAGCTGAAATAAAATATAAACAATATATTAGCAAAATATAATTGTTCAATATAAATATTATGAAATATTAAATATTGAATATTGTATATCACCTTATTTTTGTGATTAATCAATTCAAAATCCTGTTCCAAAATTTGCTTCAATGTTAAACCTATATCAATGTCTACATTGGGTTTAACACTTGCTCCAGATTGACTACCACCTCCACTGTCCTCATCTTCGCTTGTTTCATCTGCATAATCCGTGCTACTTTCAGTTTCTTCTTCAGTAGGAACTTCCTAAAAGAAAATAAATAAGAATGAAAATGAGTAAATTAAAACAATTAATTGATAGAACTAAGTTATTATCATTTAAACAGACTTATTAATAAGATAAATATAACCCACTTCTGTATCATAATCAGCATTCTGTCCTGAACTTCCATCTTCGGAGGAACCAGTGGTTGCGGAAGTTGCTCTACTACCTCCGCTCCTCGCCCTCCGGCGTAGCTCACGATTCTCTGATTCAGCCATACGTTCAGAAAGTTTATGACTTCGCTTCTTACGTTCACGTCGATATAAATATGCACCTCTAAGTTTGAAATGAAAATTAGACTATTACATTAAACCGCAAAAGCATAATTTTCATATTTTCATAATATTGTATTATATTGAATAAATCATACAATTGTAATTGTGCTTTTTGTGCCAAATCTCGTTGCAATTGTCGATTTTCTTCTGTATCTTTTAGTACATACTCTTCCGTAACACACCGATCCCAAGATGAATTCCATCCCTTTAAATTTAAACAAAAGTATTTGTTATAAAATCAGTGAGTAAAATTAATTTTCTGAAAAAATTAATGCTTACTTGAAAATGGATTAGATACTCAACAGCTTTCCTGCCTCTCTGATCTTTGTTAACAATAACATCCAACACCTAATACAAGAGATTTCATTGAGCATCGCAGATACACAATAATAAAATATTAAAGTGAAAATATGCCCATTGGAATTGCATGCAATTGTTAACAGAATAAATTGATTTTAAAATAAAAGTGGTACAGATATAATATGCAGAAGAAATGCTCAAAGTAATGAGTACAGTACAACAAAGACTGTTAAAGACTGTTATATACTGTAACCTTTGTTTACAATATTTCTTCTTAAACTTCTCTTATATGACAACAGATGACAGATTCAAAATTTCATTTTCAAAATTTATCACCAAAACCAGTAACATAAATTTAAAGGTACTTTCTAAACAATTTCAAATATTGTCCAACAAATATTAACATTGTTTACATTTCTGTTACTTCAATTGAATGGACATAAAAAAATTATGATATTAGAAAATTTAATATATTATTAATTAATTTTTCACTTTATTGTATATGTGAAAATTTTCATGAAAAATTTCTAAAAATTACCTTTGAGTCGTACAAAACTTTTGCCTTGGTCGGATCCGGTTCATAGCATAATACTTTTTCCCCATCAGAGAACTTGAATTTCGGACCTCTAGTTGAAACCATTATTGAAACAATAACTCAACAATAGATTCTTAGTACGATTCAAGACTATTTTCACTCTTTTATTTTTAATTACGCATATTTCAAAAAAATCCAAATTATTAGTCTAGTATTCTAACCTAAATAACATAACGTATATACGCCGGATACTTTCATTTAAAAACGGCTTCATTCACAAAGAAGAGACATCTACGAAATTTCTATTCGATGCTTGGGAATTTTTTCGAACTTTTCCATTGTAAGCTGATACCTTTTGCCCTGTTATAACGAATAGATCTAGTTTGTTCATTCCCATTATAGCGGATTTTATAATTAAAAGAAGTTAGCGACAAAGATGACAAAAGCAATTACAAAAAGATTTTAAATTATAACGAGATGGACCTGACAATTTTGTAAAAAGTTCAGGATAATGAAATCCAGTGTGGTTAATTCTAGGGATTTTTGGCAAAAAATAATCGAGTTGCAGCACTCGCAACTCGCAAGGCCAACCACAGGATTTGAAGAACGGATATGAATCTTGTTTCAGAGTAGTTCCTGACAATACAATAGTACCTACTACCGACCACTGAGTACCGCAACTCCACAAGTAACCAAAGTAAAGGTTTGTAGATTACAAGTTCCTTAACGTTTCTCTTTGTTACAATAACCATCTCTTTCTTTCAACATAATTATTTTTGCAAGTGTATCTCGATAATTTCATCGACATCGTTGCACAGTTTAGGTACTGAACGGGGTTCCCAAGATAATCGAGTGAGCGTTGAGGAAAAAACGAATAGAATTATCTGCAAACTTTTCTGGGTGACGCCGGCAGCCTAAAGCCTCGGAGCCTTGAGAAGGCCCTCCAAATAGGCTCACAAGATAAACGTGTGTCTAAGGTAAGCTAATTGAGAAAACTTTTCGTTCACCTCAAAAAAATTTTTGTATAACGCCTTAACCCTAACTCATGAAATTAATATTCAAACGTACTGTCGCAATAAGTGATTTAAGGCTGTAATTCAGGTTGATGTAATAACGATTTATGTTGTTAACCTCGACAACATGTTTTTATTTATTATTTTGTTGAATAACTCAAAAACTATTGTTTCGTTAATGAGCATTTTATTAATGCATTCATTATTGAATGATTTGGTTAATACTGTATTATATATTTTGAGTTTCAGTTCACAAAGTATATCTGACAAACTTTTAAGATGAAAGTTCTAAAAAAATGATATAATCCATTACTCAAACCTGAATATTGGAAAAAATTATTATTTATTATATTCTTTGTTTTATATCATAAAGAATTTTTCATTTATTTTTATGCTACAATAAAATATCAAAAAAATCATTTTATTTGTGTAAGTGAAAATGAATTTAGAAAACTAAATAAAAAAACTACTATCAAATCCAGAATTTTGTAATATTTTCTCAGATTAGAGCATGTTGATTTTTCATTTACTCTTAAATATTCTTAAAATCCATTTTCACAATAGTTTTAAGTTTCTCTTAATATCATCATTCGACAATTTGCGTTTCCTTCTCCTTACCATGCCTGTAGGCCCAAAAAATATTCTTTCAGGTTAAAAAGTTCATTATAGTTTTATAGTGCCGTTAAAACAGTTCGCGGTATATTGGTCTTTGTTAGTTTGTGTTGTGTTCGCGTTTAAAAGTTCAAAAATGTAAGTCGCAAAGTACAAAAATGCTTCAAAAATGTGATAAAAGTACAGTTAAAGTAAATAAACTATATACAACAAGTTCAGAAAAAGTATTTGATACGAAAGATTAAAAATGAATAAATCAAGTACCAGTTTTCGAGGTGATAAAAAAGTATGTTTGACATGGGATGGGATGAACGCTTTGTGCCTTCAAGAACAAATACTCCAAGGGGTTCGTATTAATACAGGTAAGCCCTGCGACAATACTGATGCAGATTTTTCAGTGCTACACAGCGTTGGTATGTTCCAAAACAATTAAACAAAACATGTTATTTCCAAATGGCTTATATGTATATATATATCTATTCACATAAAAAGTTGTCGAGCCATCCCTTCTGATTGTTCGTCTCATGTGCATTTTATATCAATGTCCCATTAATATCCGTTTATTTACAGGAAAATTACGACATGTCAGACTCTGGTTCAGAAAGCTCCTCTTCAGAAGATTACGACGGACGAAGAGGACGAGGAGGTACTAATGTCACGAATGAAGCGAAGTCTCCGTCGCCAAATGTGCAACGTCGGAAATCCGGTAGCTCGGTTTGCTCGATTTCGTCACGAGGCAAGTCTCCTGCTGATTCTTCAAGATCGCGTAGTCGTTCAAAATCGCCTATGTCTGGGCCGATGTCTCCAAAATCACCAAATTCTGGTGTAGCCATGCCCAAATCACCTAACTCTGGCATAATGTCACCAAAGTCGCAACGATCTGAAATACTCTCTCCGAAATCTGCTAACTACTCTCCAAAATCCCCGAATTCAGGAATCATCACACCGAAATCGTCGTCGCCTGGCATAATGTCACCTAAATCACAGCATTCAGGAATAATGTCACCACGATCGGTGCGCAGTATGTCGAAGTCTCCTCCAGCTTCTCCGAAGTCTTACAGATCCGATCATCGTTCTCCGGGATCTCCTGGGAGTGATCATAGCTCATCGTCTATTCGTATAATGCAAGATGATAGGTCGAATTTGTCGACTCCTACAGAATCTAAATCGATGCGATTTCGTGAAAGTTCAACAAGGAAATCTTACGAGTCGGAGAACGATGCACACAGATCGAGAGAAAACTCAGCGAAATCTTCACTGTCGTGTAAGAATAGCAGGAGTTCATCGACGGAGAAGTCTCCTAGGTCGGGCCACAGTTCGTTGAGAAGTTCGCCAAAATCGTTCAAATCTGGACCAGCATCGCCTCTAGATGATCGTGATTCTGACATTTCGCGCAATCGACGTTCTCCACTGACCACAAGACATGAGTCTTATGATCAGTTAGATAACCTTGGCGAGCAGATATCAGATGGCGATATTGATGATGAACCAGAGCCAACGCCAACGAATACCAAGTCGATACCACAAATGAGTCATGGAGAGGATTTGTCTGATGTTTCGGATCTGGAGAGTACAGATGACAATCCGCCTGAAGATAATTCAACCGTAATAAACCATGATAAAGACCGGAAAGAGGAACAACGTTCAACCAATTACGAGGAACAGAAAGAGGATAAAAAAAATACTTCTGTCAGTTTAACAGAAGAGAACGAGCAGCTGGATTTTGAAGCCGATGGGCAGTGGAAGGACGAACGAGATGAAGGTAATAATAACAAAATTTTATGATAATGCACATAACATAAATTACTTATGAATAAAACTTCCATAGGTGAACATGAAGGGTCAGTAACTAAAGATCACAAAAATAGTTTAGATAAAGACTCCAAAGATAAAGACAAAGACGATAAAGGTAAAGATAGTAAAAATAAAACTAGAGAATCTGGTGAGATACACGAAAAAGAAGAAGGCGAAGAAGATGGCGAGAAAGTTGAATCTGAATTGGAAGAAGGTGAACTTAGCGATGGAGACGACGCCAGACCAGAAGAAACTGAGCCGAGACCAGTTTGCCGTTTTTATAACAGAGGTCAATGTACATGGGGCGTAAGTTGCAGATTCTTGCATCCAGGAGTGACGGACAAAGGAAATTATACTATGTTTGACATGGTTCGCCCAATGGCGTATCCCGCTCATGCGGCACCCCCAATGGACTATCGTCCGCATATCGAAAGGCCAATCAGGTCGATACCTCCTTCTTACGGAGCTCCTCCAGCTCATCCTTCGAAAGTTGAGGATCTACCAGCTGAATCTGCGTGGGAGCGTGGCCTGAGGCATGCTAAAGAAGTAAGCTTTTTTCTCACAAAATTCATTTTTAAACATTTACAATTTCTGTTTATGTAATGTTTAAAACTTTCTATATTACGAAGATGATGCGTAAAGCGAATAAACGTAAAGAATCAGACATGGATTTCGAAGAGAAAAAGATGAATCTCAGCTTAGGTCAGGATGAGTTGGATCGTGAAGCGGGATACTATGTCAGAGCTGCTAGTCCTGAACCACTTCCCGAAAGATGGTCCGGCCGAGAACCCCCTCGTAGACCACAACCTAGAATTACGCCTGATCGATACGTCGATGAACCAGATGCGTATTATCCACCACCACCTCCATCTGCATCGTCGACATCAATAGATTATTATAGGTAACCGATTAAAAAGAAACAACACGAACTAGTTTAATTTCTAAATTAGTGTAGTTTTTGAATTAATAATAATTAATCAATTTCGTGTAATTTACAGGAGAATGCATTACAAACCAGACAGAGGAGCACCCGAATACCGTGAGAGATTGGATTATCATTCAATACCTCGAGGTGCGCCACATTCTGTATCTCCACCTCCTCATTCTCGCGAGCGCGAAAGAGATAGAGAACGGGAACGCGAGCGTGAGCGCGAACGCGATTACTACGAAAAGTATGAGAAGAAACATAAACGTCCATCGCGTGAAGTAATTGTCGAGCGCATACCGCCAACGAAAGCGTGGCGCGAAGAAGAGCCTCCACCGGCTGAACGAGGACGTGGTGACGAATGGGCGGACCCATGGATGAGGCGAAAGTCACCAAGCGCGGTGAGAGCAAGGAATGCAACTTCTTCGAGAAGATCTCGCAGGCAGTCGTACTCCTCGGGCTCTTCATATTCATCTTCAAGGTACTTTTCAGAAATGTTTATAATTTATTTTCAGAGAACATTGTTTTATTTAGCAGATCATAAATCGATAATAAAGTCATATTCATTCGAGATTTGATTATTTCTTTTTTTTAATATTTTGAGTTTTAATCGATATTATTCGATCACGAAATTAGAAGAAGCCCAGTTGCTTCATACTTTTTCAGAAGCACCAAAAAATGTGCATGTTTTTTTTTGCTTTTTTTTTAGCTCTAGCCGTAGTTCGAGCCGTTCTAGCTACAGTTCTTACGACTCCTTATCCAGGTCCCGTTCCCCTTCCCCTCCTTCTAGAACCCGCGACGGAAGCGGTAAGAACAAGCAAATCACTTCACCACCGGCTCATCCCGCAACCGTAGCATCGGTTCCTTCTCAACGGGGTGCGATGTTAATGAACCCTCCTGCGCCTTCACCACGGCCGCCTAAAGGTTCCATTTCGCCAACAACCGGTACACTTCATCGACGGGCTGGTTTGAATCCCCCAGCTCCGAGTCCTCTAACATCTCACCGTCATGAGAAGAACAGAGACAAGGCAGCACTAGCTGCTGCTGCTGTAGCTAAAGTTATCAAGAGTCGTTCGCGTTCAAGGTAAATTTTCTTAACTTTATTTAAAAATTAAGGAAAACCTGGCACTACTTAAGTAAAAAATCTTGAGTATTTATTGTATGTCAAAAAGAAGACCTTTTAATCTAATAATTGTTTGCAGATCGTCACACAGTAGTTCGGGATCAGAAAGTAGCGGAAGCAGTAGTGACTCCAGCGAGTCAAGCTATTCATCGTCATCTAGCGGAACGCGAAAGAGGAAAGGATCGTCGCCTCCTTCAGCTCGTAAAGACTCGAAGAGTATCGATGCTCTAAAACTTAGCGGTGCCAAACAACAGATCAAGTTGACATTAAAATCATCAAGCAACTCGTCAAATACGAAAAAAGTTGATCGCAGTAGCACAATGGCAGGTAAAAAGAGAGGCCACGAATCTCCACCAATTGACAGTAAAGCAAGCGTGGCAGCTGCGGCTGCGAAAGCAGCGAAGAAGGCCAGTTCGCGTCGTGAGGAATTGCTAAAACAACTTAAAGCTGTAGAAGATGCCATCGCACGTAAACGATCAAAAGTTTAAAATTAATCGAACAAATGCTACTCGATATTGACGTTGATTTTATCGTTAACAGCAATATGCGTAAATAAATGTGTTTTATATTGCACAATTTTAGTTGCTATCCCATAAGATGACAACATTCGGAACTCACTTTCATACAACTTATCCTAATGTAACTATCACTTGTACAATGATAATGTTTGATAAAATAAGAATTAAATTTAAGTTTTGAATGATACCTGCTTGATGGTCAGGTAACATGGATATACATGGTTTAATATTCCAAGATACATCCTAGAAACCAAAATAAAAAGGGTAGATAAACTAATGTGGTCAAAATTGTACATTGTATAATTTTAATAAGTATATTTAGATTAATAATTAAAAGCGTTTTGTAAAGTTGTTTCGTATGAACCAACAGAAAAATATCTGTGGTATGTTTAAAACTTTTGTGTGTATTGCTGGCGTAATAGCTATATTACCGATATCGTTACGTCGGCACTTAATGATTGTACAACGTAATTTACTAAGTTCATATTTTCCATGTCTTTCTTGATAATGGAAGGTATTTATTATTATTCTTTCTGAAAATTTAGTTATGTAATGAGATCAAAATATTTGAGAAATTTCACTAAAACATAGCTGTCTGTACAGTACTGACGTACGTTCACGGTTGAAAATATATGAATTTATACATATATGTATATATATCATAAAAGTTTATATATATATATATATACATATAAATGAATCTAGGCTGACTGCTAATTATGCTTTATACTCTGTGAAAAAAAATTACTTTAATCGCTATCATTCAGTCTATGGAAAATGATGATTTTGATATGTATAATTTCAACTACGCGTATTATGAAAAAAATAAATTTATTGTTAAAAAACGTTTACACATTACAGTCAAGTATCCATGTGTTTGATATAATCATTTTATCATAACGAATTTGATTTATAGTTTATTCATTAAATTAATGTCAAATTTGTACTATTT
>NCVS01001979.1:35808-93718 GCA_003055095.1 Goniozus legneri | reverse complement strand
TTGATAAATGTGAATACAAAAGACATACACACGTTCTTTAAGCGACTTAGGTAACAAATAATTCATGGAAACGAAAACAAAAATGCTACTGTCAACGATCAAGTTTATCTTTTCGAGAACACACTGGGTCAATCTGGCACATAAAGAATTTCGAAGAAATTAAAAAAGTGGCAGGTCCATCGAACTCTGGTAATATTGTTCCACTCTTCAACTATATTTGTAGTCACTTGGCATAATTTATAGCGTGCTTCGTTATCCCCAAAAAACGATCGTGGGGACCGTGTGGGTGTAGTGTGTTGTTTTTTATTTTTAGTTCCGGTAAAATTATTTCTTTCAGAAGGTACAGTATTCGACTTCAGTTCTTATTATTCTTGCATGCTTTAAGTATTACCACAAAAAAATTTTAGCTTAGTATATTGAAAATCAAAAAGTTACATTGTTCTTTGCAAAAAGTAATTTTTCAAATGATTTTTTTAATAATGGTGAAAGCATTAATCATGGCTCTGTACAGAACCTCGACCCTGAAGAAACTAACCGCAATATTGGCGAATCATCGGCAAAATAAATTGTCTGAACGCGGTTCCCTTTCGGAAACCAAGTTGCCTAATAGTATAAATAATTATCGTGAAAGTCTTAAAACTATAATCGACTAAATAGTTATAAAATGATAAGCGTTTGAAAATTGTCTTGGGTAAGATTGACCCACAGTCTTCTCCGTGATGGAGAAAATAGGTGTGTTCTCCGAGGGTTTATTATAATAAATATAATTCGTATAATTAAAATTCATAACAACCTAACAAAAAAATAGCAACAATAATTCGTTTATGTACAATTTGATTTGATTTTAATTTAACAATCCATGTGAGGTAGAGCGAAATATTTTTTCCTAATGCAACAATACAAATGCGATTACTTATAAACATTTTTATAAAAGAAACTGAAAGAAAAAAAATTGATAAAAATAAATACAATATTTGTTTACAAGAGGTATAAGTTGAAATAAATTCGCTATACCCCATCAAAATATTTTTCACTCAACATATTGGTAGGTACAAAAGCAAAAATAAAACTTTGAAATACAGATATAACGTGATGCGATTGGAAAGGACGTACAATGTAAAATTCCAATGGTTAATCAACGATTGTTTGAAATGTAATTTTAAAATAAATTTTTTTACAAATGTACAAATGTGATTAATTAAATTCTTCAATAGAATTACCCCAAATCGTGTAAAAAGCTAAAAGAGAATCTTAGATATTTATAGCTTTCATCCACTTATTATCATAAAATGTATCTCTTCATCCAAAACCCAATATGAGTTACCACATAGATGTATAAAAAATTCGAATTAGTCGTAAAATAGGAAATATATATTACGCTCTAACGGAAGAGGAGCTAGTTTCGAAGTCGTTCTGTCTGCCGAATGAATTCGATTCTCCAGCTTCCTGCTGAGTCCTTATCGGCATTCCCATAAATCTATTGGTACCATTGAGAGTACTACGACGTAATCTTGCCGCACTCGTGTCATGGTGAACTTTGATCTCGTTGTACTTAAAGAGACCATCGCCAGGTGCCAGTATGCCGAATTTGGGCAATTTGAACCACCAGTGATACGTCATGTACCACGTCAACACAGCTATAACGCCACCTAAAAATTTCTCGATCATGATATGGTAGTACATCATCGTCGAGACTAACATCACGTCCCAGAGTAGCTGCTGTATTGTCATTGCGACAAACAAGCCTCGGAGATAAGGCGTAAGGGCTCTGTGCGCCTTCTTCAAGAACTCTAAATCGTCGTTGGACAAATTTTTCAAAGCCCCAGTGCTGGTCTCGTTCGGAGTCTGTCGCGAGTGTTCCTCTCGCATCACCAGATCCTTGATGCCCTCCCAACCGACCAGAGAGGAGCCTTCTTCGGCTAGAATTAAGCTCGAATAGATCAGTATGAACGAGTGTCCGGATATGTCGAGACCGCTCCAGAATTTTCCAGCTTGCAAACACTTGGCCTTCGACTGAAGCAGCGGGTCCTTTGTGTTGACGCACCTCCCGTAATTCGTCTCGATGAAGTTGAAGACTTTGGTCCAGAGGAGCCAGAAGGCCGTCGCCAGTACTAGCCTGGCTAGGTTCTTGAGCAAGTAGCTGCGTCGACCACAGCCGAGCGTGTGGGCCGTCAAGGCTACCCAGGGTACGGTTACGGTCAGCAGCCAGCCCCATCCCCACTTGACGAAATACTGATTCAGTGCGTTATCCGACCTTGAAAAGTACGTCTTCGGCATCGTGACAAAATCGGCGATCAGCGATACGACGAATATCGTGCCGCAGTAGATAGCGACCTTGAGTCGCGTGTCGAAGAGCAAGGACTTTTTACAGACATGAAGGAACATGGTAACCAGGACAAGGCCGATGGAACTCGGTGCGGCGGTAGGACGCGTACCGCCCCGATCCTCTTGAGTCAGGTTCGGCCTGAAATTCATTCGATTCGCCCTGGCATTCGTCGAGCCAGCCGCACCACCAGCGAATGAACCTGTACCCGTCGTATGGATGCTCCTTCGCTTTCCCGTCGCCATACTGTCGAGAGATTTCTCTCCAACGAAAATTTCGCTAACCTTATCTATCTCACCGTACTTATATAAACATAGCAACTCTCGTGCGTGACTGAACGCGTCTTGCTCGATTACAACCTCTCGGTTTAGGTTAGATTTGCCTTACTCTTTTTTTCCTTATCGATCACTCGCGAATTCGTTCGACTCGTACGACGAAAGACGATGTACGACGTGGATTCAATGTGAAACTTTGTGCTTAGTCATTTGATCCAACGAGCTCACTCAGAGGTTACCCCCAACTTGGAACTTTCCCTATACTTTGCTTGCCAGGGCTCTCCATATCGTTAATTCTAGCTGCTCGAAGTCGGACGGAGTACTACGTCCGTCAACCATGCGCATTGTAGATGCGTACAAGAACGCATCATTTTTCATTATTAATGACACAATATATTCTCTTTCTTAATGAATTAGATTTTATAATTTATATTAAGATAAAAACTCAACTACTGATCGTTTAAAATTAATTATGAATATTATATTCATCAAAACATTGATAATTAAACTTGAAATAAAAATTACATATTTCATACAGAAAATCACTCTTCCAGCACAACTTAATGTACCTTATATAGTAATATAATGTTGATACAAGTTGTGAATCTCATCGTTTCCTAAAAAGATTAAATTAGAATTCAAAAAATCAATCAATTTGAGAAGTACTTGAAAGTTGTTCAATAAAAAATCACGATGAGGTGGCTTTTAATAATTTTATTTTCTCTACATTTCTGCAGTTAAACTTGCAGCTACAATCTACTAGTGCCGCTGACAAAGTTTTATGATTTTTACTTAGTAGTGTTCCTATTTATAATTCATGAATAAATAAATATAATATATTTATAAGTATATCTTATATATTGAAAAATTTTTTAATCTGTTTGTAATTAACAATCGACAAATAAAACAGGTCTATGACACATAATACTCATTTATGACTAGATTGGAATAGTAACTTTTTTATAATTTGCACTAAAGTCGTACACCAATTTTAATGACATGCGATGTCGAAAACGCATTAGTCATAAATGCGTCGTAACGTTTCTTTTTTTTCAAACCGTCAAAAATTAAACGTTAGCATGTAAAAAATTAGCTATAAAGGAATCCAATTTAACAACCTGAATCTTGGACAGCAATGATCTCTTCGTACCCGTAGTATACGACGAAGAGTAACTCACTAATTCTGGGATACCGTCGTTGCCGAGCGAGACAATAGCGAGCGAGCCAAAGCAATTTCTACGTGACAGATTTGGTTGGCAATCCTCTCCTTGACATAGTTGCGTTATATTGCTTTGACTTGCATTAATCACTTGAGCATCAGTATGATTCAGAACCACTATTAAGACTTTTTCAATGAGTTTACGTTCTACAACAGAAGATATTGCTTTAGAACCTGTGGATAGCGGTTCGTTCCATTGCCAAATTTTTATCGCAAATCCGGCTGTATAAGGCTGTTCGACAGTTCCCAGCGGAACTGGTGCAGAAGCAATTGCATTGAGAAATGTTTCATTCCAGATGGGGATTTGTTGATTATTCGGTTTTAATGCAGAAATGTTAATGTTTGCCACACATTTTTTTCCAGGACAGTTTCCCTTATTCGCAACAGTCAAGAAATGGTATGTTGTTAGATTAAGATTAGTTTGGCAATTGTCATCAGAACCCATATTTCTCTTAGTTTGTATAGATGGAAAATTATTCACATTCTGCACAATTTTTCTATCTGTATGCAACCCATCGGTGCTATGAAGTAATTGTTCCAATGTTACAGATTTCTGTACATCTGAAAAATAATTAGTTATAAAAACCGTAAAAAGGATATGAATAAAAATTCTTATAAATAAAATAACACTTACTCGTACCATTCAAATCGACACAATTATACTCCACGGTACCATTTGTAACAACATTATATAAATTTATCGATGAACAATTGCCATAATTGATAAAATCTTTGATATGATGTCCTGTTGCTCCTGATAGTAATACAAGATGAGGAGCCGTTTTAACGGAAATATCAATGCTCAACAAATCATTTACTCCATCAGCATCAACATCCGGTATAATAACAGGTAGCTTATCAAATGTATGTACTGAGGAACTCCATAAAATTGTACCTTCAGTTGGTTCAATACTTGCTAATAAACCCTGTTCTCCAACAACAATACAATCTGGTTTACCAGATTTATCTGTGTCAAGTGACGAACAATCGATATCGGTAGGCAATTTATGTAATAGGGCTTTCCACAAGAATATCCCACTTTCTCCTTTCATTGATACAACACCACTTTCTTCTGATGGAAAGCGTCGCTGATGCTTAGGATTTGTATAATTGGTCCCATACAGCTGCTCACGAAGCAAGAATATCAAGTTGTATGGTGATCCAGGTACAATTGAAATTGGACCATGTAATTCTACAGAATTGAAATTACATTTTATTGAAAATAATGAAACAATAGTTATCAATAACTTACCAACATTTTGTAATGTTTCATCCCATGATATCGAAGATTTTTGTTCTATATTGTAAGGGGGGCAAACCATAGAACTATCGCAAGGTAGTATGTACAGAAATCCAATAATAGTAAAAAAGCATAACAATATAGATAACACTAGAAAGAAACGTCTAAGAGGAGACATGGTTCTACTTTTCCATAAATCATTATGATCGGAATTCTCTTCGATTACTAAAACTGGTATATCATCTCTGTAATATTTAAGCGAATTTCGACCACCTCCGGTAAAATTGTTTATATTTCTTGTTTCGTCTAAGGGATAATACATTCCATTTCCATGTATCGATCTAGGTTCTTGCTACATAGAGTAAAATATACCAAGAAATTAAATTTTGTAATAATGTAAGATGAATAAATGACTTGTAATAAAAGTTCACTGTACCATGATAGGCATAGACATTTGAAGATGATTATGTCCAATATTATTGGGTAATATTAGGTGTTCATCTTCATCTTCGGTATCTGTATTACTAATACTTTGAGGCAGAGGCGCGTATCCTCCGTGATGTTCGGCCGACATTTTTAAACAGTAATAATTAGCTCACACAAGAAAGTAAACAACGCGTTCTTAGTTTTGACAGCCGTATAGCTAATACCAAGCCACTTGAATTTCACTGCAGAAACTGATATTCATCACAATTGAATTGTAAATAAAGTTTGGTATCTTCGAACGGGAGTTAAATATTTAAATAAGCGATTACAATTCTAGGCTGATAATAACGCAACAGAAGATAAATAAACATAAAGTCTTTCTAATTTTATTTTAACACGATAGAATTGCAGTAATCTTTCTAATTGATCATGATTGAATATCAGTATTCTGTATCTACTTATCACGTGATTATTGAACCGTGACGTTTAAACGAAGGAAATTAGAGTAGAAATCCTAGAAAAGCGAGTAGGGTATTTGATCTCTTCGCCGCCATCACAAATTCACATCTACCTTTCTCTCTCTCTTTCTCATGTAATGTACATTACGGTTGCATATAAAGAAGAAATATAGAACAGTGCGAGCGCGGAAAATTTGAACTCACAGAAACTAACTCATCCATAAGCAATATTCAGCGTCCCCGAAAATTAAAGGATTTGTAATAAATGTAAAATTATTTAACAAAAGTTTTTAACAATTGGATTCAATCTATTTAAAAGTAAATAAAATCTTACAAACTCAAAGTGAGAATAGTAAAACTCAATACAAATGTTTCATTCATTTGAAATTGTATTCTTGAAAAACATCAACATATAAAATGATTTTATGTTCCAACCATATATCTATTATCGCATTGACATCATGAATTATAACTTATTATCTGCACTTTATTGAAATGTAAATTCAACGAAAAGTTTAATTTTACGGATATCGAAGTATCGTATCGTTATATTTATAATTACACACCGAGACAATGTAATATCCAAATTCTGTGGCAGAGTTTTGAGACAGTTAAATAAACATTACGATATCCGCAAGTGCAGAATAAATATCACATTTCATGTGTGAATAATAATAATATAATATTGATGTTGCATCAACAGACGTATTTCTGTTTCAATTTGTACCTATAAAATATATAGTTGCCTGTATTTTCATCATTGAAAATTATTTCCTTACAAAATGTGTAAATCATAACGTAATTAAGTAATTCATTTAATCATAATTTATTACACTAAATGTGTTGAAACTTTTTCGTTACAACATTAAATTTCCTAGAGTAACTAAATTCCTTAATAATGAATTTGAATTGATAGAAAACCTTATGTAACATGATAAAAGCCATCCTCTTAATCGCGTTATGATGATTATCGCTCTATTACTGAGATATTCATTACAAACATATATACATCGGAAAATTCTTCTGTATTAACTAAATATCGTCAAAAAAGAAGAGACATCTAAATTTCATAGTAATTTGATAATGACCTATTCAATTTATAGATTGCAATTACTAAAAATTCATTTATTCTTTTATCTAAGAACTTGAATACGAGTGTCTCAATACCTATTACAAAAATGATTGGATAACTTGAATATAGGTAACAAAATATTTTTGCCCTACAATTACAATGAAATTTTACTAAAGAATTTATCAATTGTAATATCACCTCCTATATCCACGTATTCATTTTATTTTATTTATTTGTCTTTTTTCGCTTCTACTCGGGTTTGTTCTTGTCCTGATTTCTGTTCAGTCGCGGCTTGGGCTGGTTTCGTTGTAGCGTGATCTTCGTAGCTGTAATTTTAAAATATACCTTAGCTCATGTCTTTAATAAAGTGTATAAAATATGAATACTTACGAAAATAGCGCTTTCAAATCACCCTTGACTAACGCCAATAATAGAGGAGTTCCTAGACAGGCAGGGACCAAGTACAACAGAGCTGGTTGTGCATGGTTGAATAAATGCATAATCAGCATAGTGGCAAGAAGTCCCATGAAGTATGCAAAGAACGTCGAATAGAAATACACATTCGATTTCCTACTTAAGCTATTGTCAAATCTCAATAGCAATGCAATGAAAATTCCAGGTAATACAATATCTCCAAGTCCCAACATTGCAAAATTTCCTGCACTTAGGCCTTTCTCTAATAAATCTTGGGGAAATACTAATTTAATTGGTACATCAAAAGATTTAGCCACAGTAACCATGACATCAGTTCCAAAAACCCAGAATGCATCATAGAACAAAAGTCCACACAATAAAATACATCCTGTGATCACATTGTTAAGGTGTAGTAATTCTACACCATTGATAGCAAATGCAATTCCAAATAAATTGTTGGCAATCCAATGCTGAAAATAAAATGAAATGAAGTCGAAATCAGGTAAGAGTTACTGTTTTTTAAGACAACATTATCGATATTTACCTTTTTCAAAACATACCAAGCTCCTACCAAGGAACAACATATGAGGCAGACTATATCGTGAAGATTGAATTTGTAATTTATAATATCTTCTTTTTCATCGCCTTCACCTCTTGTAAATAATATATGATATTGCGTTTTGGGAATAGCAGCTGGTACCAAAGAAGATATCAATGGACTACAAAAATAATAATTTTAGATTATAATGGTAATTTGCGCTATACATTATCTAAATATGCACAACGAATATAAATGTCTCTCACCTTGTTAAATGACACAGAGCCAAAATTCCCAAAAAGAAGAAATAAGCGGCTAAAATTAAATTGACATATTCTTTCGCAAATACCTGTAAAAAATAATATTTTAACAGTCAATCTATATACAAAATAATCAAATTTTCCATATATCGAAAAAACTTACTTTGTATAATATATATAAACCAACTAGAGTTACACTCGATATTAATGGGAACATCGCAGCCTCTTTGCGCGACATTACTTCTGGCTGTTCCCCGCTATCTTTATATTGTTGCTGTAAAAATGAAACAATGTAGAACGCAAGGAAACAATTCAAAGTCTCTCAAAGAGCATTGGATGAAATATTGTTCGAACAATTCAAAGATCAATCGATACTGAAAATCATGAATTTGCACAAACAGAGCATCGATATGGTATTTAGAATTTAAATGTATTAAGTAGGTGAAACATATGTCAACAAGCATGACAAACCTGCTGTTCCTTATGGTGTTTTACGGATCGATGACTGCCGAAGAAAATAGGTAAAATTGCCATTATTATTAAACTACCGTAGGCGATGGCCATGCCTTCCGGAGTTGAGGGTGTCCTCGCTTGCGTTGCGTTTACATGTTCTGTTAAATTTTCACTAACTTGCGCCGCAATCTCGTTTACTGTACTTGCCATCTTGAAACTGTTGACACGACTGAACGCTGTATACTTCGTGGATGTTAATCGGCTGGCCACGAGTACCGTATCAACAAAACTACACATGCGTTGAGACGGTTGCGCGCAACTCCATTGTTATTGGATGACGTTGTATTAGTTGTCCAATTTTCCAATAATACCAACTAATCCGGTAAATCAACGTGGAAGCAATTTTCATTCAGAACGCGTTTTTTTCAAAACAATGTCAAGATGTTAATTCCATGAAAATATGTAATTTATTTTGAAAATATGAAGTTTATTAAATGATCGATGTGAATTTTCGATTATACGATTTTTTATCATAAGCGAAGTAAATTTTTTGTATAACCAAGTAATTTTCATTAATTTAACATTTTTTCATTAAAAATGTTAAAAATTCTATTTTTTAGAGTTGCGCTCCATCTGTAGGACAGTCATTTTATTTCATTGATTGCTCTATCGGTTAGTAGACTTCTACTTGTACGACATAAGAACAACAATAATCCACCGATAACATTATTATAAAATTTTTTGAATTAAATTTAAACTCGCATTTTTTTCTTCATTTTTTTCTCTTTTTATATTGTAGGTATAAGAAAAAATTGTTAAAAAGGTCTGTAAATAATAGAGAAACCGGATTCTCTGATTAAAAACGAATTATAATTACAGACTGATTTTTATTCATAGAGGCATATTTAGAAAAGAAACCGCACAGGATGAGATATTTGCGTATTGTACGCGATGCAATACATTCCTCGAGTGCTCTAAATAGAATATAAAACTCGATAGTCATTTAGCGAAATGTGCTCGCAATACGGCATGTAGGTGTATTTATATCGAGCGTATAATGAACTTGACAATGAATTCAACCGAACTTAGCGGAGTCAACGCGTCATGCATTATTCAACATCGCAAACTGTTTTAACAGCGCAATAATTTACCTCGATTCGATTTTTTTACCCTCTTATTCGCAATATGTGTACAGGCGTGATATCACGCTCGATCCTCTAATCGCGACGCCCTTATCGATGCTATATTTACCGCGACTGGGGTGGGCAGAAAAAGTGCATTCCGGTTAAAATTTTGTCACTTCGAGTGACTAAATCGGTTGTGTTTATCAGTCCAAACCAAATAAAACGCAAACCACGCGTATTTGCAAACCCGAAACGGCAAATTCAATAAAGTTCCTCAATGACGAATAGAAAAATAATAGAGGTACAAAATAACGCACAGCTCCGCGATAAAAATGATTTCTCGGGATAGATCACATGAGTCAATGATTACGTTCTGGTTGAATTAACCTCTAGCGACCGCGGTTAAGGTGACATCGTTTTATCCGTTTCAGTCGATGTTTGACGTACACGCGAGGAAATCGAAAACACTGTCGATTGTATTGTATAAATTAAATATTTGTTACTTTGAATAACATATATTTAATACATAATATTGTGTATCGTGACTTCATTCATTACGTTACGATATAATCCAACCGAATGTCAAGAAACTTTTCTCGTTTTGGCTCCACGAAAATCATAAATTTCTAGTTTGACTAATTCGCGAGTGCCGTGCAGTTCAATGAACGGCGCACAGCGAAATCATTAGAGTCACAAAACGCGATTGTCTCGAGATCGTTTCGGAAAGGAGGTAAATTCAAATGAGCTCATCAATCAACCCTATTACTCATACAGGCCACCGAGATAATTCGTGGCGCGGAGCGCGGGCGGGCAGAGCGCGCGCGCCAACTCACATTAAAAGTAATTTCTTCAACGGCAGATAACGTCGAACCGGGGCAATAATTTTAAACGCTCGCGAAAAGCTCCGTTAATCGTCGCTTCGCGTGAATTTTTCCAATTTCGATAAACACACGCGCGTTTTGTCTTTCGCTGACTCAATCCGCGGCCAATTACCGCGAACGAGTTACGAATCGCGGCGCTCTTTGCCGCGAGATTCTTAGCCGACGATTTTTTTTCTCTGCGTTTCTCATCGTTGACGCATTCGACGATAATCGAGTGATCGATAAAAAAAATCTAAGACGAGGAAAAAATGCATTCTACGGCGTTATTAGATCGAATTTAATCGACGTTACACTTTGTATTTTATACCAGACTCCGCGTTGAGGGGAAAACGTTTTCAAGCGACCAAGTTTTTCCGTATTTTTCTTCTCGTTGGCGATACTCGCCGCATCGGGTTTTAAAAGCGGAGAGCATAATTCGTTTCGCAATTCAGCGGATTCTCGCGACGTTGAGCGTCGAAGCGTATCGACGGCTCGGGGCCATGAGTCACGCTCGGAATTCACGCTTGTACGTCAAAACCGACCACTCGCAATCCATCTGCTGCCGGATGAGTTTCATTTTTTTTTTTCATTCGCAAATCCACGTGCACCAAAGCCTCTCTATAGTCAACCTGTTGACTAGCCACTCCAATTACAGCAAACGCATACTCACGTGAAATTACACGCGTTAATTGAAATGTGTTTTTGTGATTCATAACGGTGAAAATAAACTTTATGTAGAACAATTTTAAAAATATTGTGAATAATATTTAGAACATTTTCAGAAAGTACTTTTTCCCGGAAAGTACTTTTTCCACTGTTTTCCATATTCATAACGGTGAAAATGAACGCTACGTAGAACAGTTTTAAAAATATTACTTGTAAATAATCCTTGAGACATTCTCAAAAAGTACTTTTTCCAAGAAAGTACTTCTCTCACTGTTTTCCATACTCGAGCGAGAAAATTGCATAGCGAAATTTCCCGGGGCGAAAATCGATCGCATCCGCGCGATTCCTCTTCCGGCTTCTCTCCTTCTATTTCCATCTCGGTAGTCGCAATCGAGACATCGTGGAATTTTAACGACCATTTCCAAAGGTCACGGCGCGTAGAGTCTCGATTCACGTGTGCGTTACGCGAGGAAGATAGGGATTCGCGAGCGAGAGAAACGACGGAAAGTGGGAAGGACGGGCGAGAGAGGCGCGGAGGAGAAAGACTCACGTGACGAGCGTCGACGTACTCCGGACTTGTTTATTTTTTCACCAAGCACCGTGCTCTCGCTCTCGTACAACGAAAATTTTTTTCCACGAGTAAACGCGACGATGTAACTCTGTGATCGATACGCTCAGCGGATGAAAGACCGTCTAGGATTATCCTACCTTTTTTTTCCTCGCGAGCTCTTTGGCGTACGATATTCGATTTTGCTCGTGCGTCGTCGCGCGTGAGACCCGAGCGAGTAAATATTCATACGCTCAGTGAGATTCTTACGAGAGCGAGAGTGAACGATTTTTATTTTTGCTTTATTTGTTTACCGACTCTGATGAGAACTGTTGATAACTAATTTAGTGGGCCAGTTTGAAATGCTATTTTAGTACGATTTTAAATATTAATAATTCGAGTTTTGAAATATTGTTGTGTAATAGTAACGTTTTCCGCAATGAATCGAATTGCAATCGCGGAATAGACTCTGACCTACGACCATTTTTTGAATAATCAGAGATCTTCATTTCACGATTAAACGCGTGGAATATCAAAGGTCTGAATTTCATTCTACCGAACGTTCTGCGATGTTCTTGAAATTGAAGGAAGAACCTCGAGATAACTCTCGTTGCGTTTAACGTCGTATTTAAACGAGAGTGTACTAATTTCGTGGGGGATCGCTATAATTATCGGTGTAATTATAAGCGCGTATTGTGGATTCCAGCAGCCTCGGGATTGTTTATCGCGTATTTTTCTCTCTCGCTATCTCGACAAAGAACCCACGCGCGAAGGAGGAAAAATCTTACGAGGATGATCGTTTCGCGGTTCGCACGATTGTTCCGATCGAGAGTGTCCCGGTCGGTGGGGTCGTTACTTAACGCGCGATTATTAAAAAAAGAAAATAGAAGGGAGAGAGATAAAGAACGAGAGGGAAGGTAAAAACGATACGCTTTCAGAAACACGCCCACGTGGGACAACCTTGACGACTCGTTATAGCAGAAGTAATCCGTTTTATTTATTTTTTTTCTTCCTCCCCTCTCCTTCTCTCCTTTTGACGCACGCTCGCGACTAGCGTTGGCGTTTTAACGCGCCTTCCGAGAGATGAGTACACGTCTGTTTTGGATTTAATCGTCCCGTGCGCTCGAGTTTTTAATTAAATATCCAACCCGGCCCCTCCGACGCGCTCGTTCGAGAAGAAACTCGTTACGCCGAACGGCTCGTAAATTCTTCATATGCCTCATTTTCGACTTAACGAGGAAAAATCATGGTTCGCTGTAACGAGGCTGATATCTGAATTGCATTTTCTTTTTAGCGAATATTGCGGAGAAAATTTATGTGGCAATTTTAATTCGATAATTGCCCGAAATATTTGACGGCAAAATTTAAGAGTGTTGAATAGTAACATTTAATAGTGAATCTACATAATGAAATTACTTTTTAACCGATCACTTTCGCTCCAACTTACTAAGGACGTTATTCGCGCGTGTTTCTCTCTCCTTGCGATATCCGGCACGCTGTCCGCCACTGACATGTAATTTTCGCATGGTCAATATTGAAATGTCCCGTGTGCAATCGAGAAACGCGTACACGGACGCTAAAACTGACGTCGCGATTCGTCGATACTCCTGGGAATAGGAAAAAATGGATTACGGGTACAAACACAATTATTCCGCTCGTATTCGTAATTGATCATTTTTATTAATCGGTACGAATTACATTTGCCCTCGCGTGTACTCGCGAGTGATTTTTTTCATCTGTACATAAGTTTTGTTTTTTTTTTCCTTTTTTTTTTATCGTTTTATCGTTTTCACACACTAGAAATTCTTTCCGCGTTCGTCGACTAATGTCTCTTCCCTCGACTGTCACTCGTACGAAAGCAGTTTTACAAATTCACTGGAGGGGGAAAAAAAGAACGAAAAGCCACGAGGAGGAAAGTCGTACAACGAGGAATCCATTCTTCTTACTCGCATAATTATTCTTCTTTATTTTACAAATGAGCATGAGGCGTCGTCGCGCTAATACTATACGGTAGAAGACCTACCGATAAAGAACTACGTTTGTCGAGAACTAACGTTACCGATACTTATTACTCTTTAACGCTACTCTTCTGTATTACAATCGAATACTCGTTATAAGTGAATATTATCACAGACGCAATAATGTCGACACCGTAAAACATGACGACGTTTTCGCTGAACGGAGGGAATGAGAGGAGAGGAGAAAAAAAAATTTGTGTACGCGATGACTCGTAATTACCATGCTTCCTTTCAGATGAGAACATTACGAAATTACGAACAGACGTAATTTTTTCTTTTCGTTCCGACACCCGACGTTCTACGCGTACGCTCGATAACGACAACCAGTTGTAGCTCGCTGTTCGAAAATCCAGAAGCACATATAACGCGATAACATTGGATATGAAAATGAAAAAAAATTTGTTCGAACTTTCACAATCTTTTGGCAATCTGAGGGGAAATGCGTCATTCTAGAACAACCTTCGCATATTTGCCGGTTGTGTGAGTTTCTGGTTACGATCTTGCGAATTAACGAATACGCAACAGAAATTTTTTTAAAATCTACCTTCCCTTTGAGCCATCTACTCCGTAAGATGCCACAAATCATCCTCTTGAAATTGATATGAATTACATTTACAAATTTCATTAATTTACACTCACTACCAAGTCGAATATTTCATAACAGCGTTTTCGTCGCTCTAAATTTATTAAATTTATAAATTCATTAATGAATGAATAATAAATAAATTTCATTATTCATTATTTGTTATAACTCTGCTTCTATTTGTCAATTGCTACAAAATCAGACTCGGATTTCTAATGATAAAAACTGTATCCGACACTGCCGCGCCTTGACGAAATACGCAATTCTTCAAATTTCGTGGTTGTCTAGCAGGAAATTGAGAAAATTTATACAACAGAACTCGGCGGTATCTTTTATCCTACTTCTATTCTCTCTGGCGGACGTACTTTCGGTATTTTCGGGGCATGGGCGAGGTTTCCTTCAGGGTTGTCGAGCTCGCGCCAAAGTATGACGCGAATAACATTGTCCGATTTGTTTAGCCTTCGCGAGAGCCGAGACGTGGATAAAACTCGGTTCGATAGGAAGCGCGATAACTCGATCCAGTCGATGGTCTAAATTTGTTTTTGCAACAAGAAACGTTTCTAGGAAGCGAGTCCAATCTCGTTCGCTGCCATCGAAACTCGCTTTATCGAGACTCTCGAATTCGCCCGGGACAAACAGATCGATAACGAGACTCCTAATTTTTTAGAATCGGTACGACACGAATCGACGTCACGCGAGAGATTCCCTACGTCCGGTTCCAAACGAGGCGTCTCTTGCGCAATAGCGACACGAATTTTCGGTTTTTGTCAAAATTTTTTTTCGAAAAGTGTGTCGTCTTTCCTCGACTGCGCCCACGTGATCCATGCGAGTCTCAATTCTCTCTCTCTCTCTCTCTCTCTCTCTCTCTGACTCTTTGGCGGTCTCTTTTCTCGTCGATGCCGAGCAAACGGGTTTATCGTCGCCCTATGCGTGTTTTTTCAACGATAACGATAACGGCTGGAAACGTTACGATCGACCGATGAGCTCACGATAAAAGTTACCGTTTACCGAGAAATTATTTTTTCCTATCGCGTACATGATTTCGCGCCAGCGACAATAGATAATTAACTTTTTCGGGTACATAACCTTGCGCGACCGATCGTATCGAGCAGATTGCAACCTGCGAGCGTCTGTATCGCCGACGATAACGATCGATCGTCTTGTCGACGATCTCAAATTTAAGAATTCTTTCCAAGTCGAAAAATTCGATCGGTTTCTTTCCCGAATTCATATAATTTCTTAATCTTCTTCGTATTAAATTTTTCGTTTAAAAACCAAAAGAATTCTCAAAAAATTGACTATGAAAAAATACAAAATCGACTTTTTCGACTTGGCTTGGCGAGTTTTGATGTCGATTTTCAACTGCAATGATTTTTCCCTCGTATTTAGTTTGTTTTTCTCTCTTGCGAATGGGGAAATTGATATTGCGCAATGAGTAACCTCGCGTGAACGCCCGCATTGTTACGACGAAGCTTCGTTAAAGCGAATCAGAAATCGTAATTTTCACTACAGTGAATAGAGTAGAGAGAATATTCAAAAATTTTGAGAAAACTTTAAGAATTTTCAAATTTCTTATTCGAAAATTGAAAAATTGTAATTTATCGATTCTACAGTTAATAATGGAAACTTATAATTGTAAATTACAACAGCAAATCTCGTAATAAAATTTCAACTACTCAACTTTTTGCGGATTAAATTATGTTTGATTAGGAGAGTTTCTATACTCTTCATTTTTCTATAATCGCTCGGGCCGTCTTAACAAAGCTCACTGTAATGAGATTCTATTAATTTCAGTCTTTTTTTCATTCACAGACGATTCTTAAACAATCGTTTTTCCCTCCTTCGTTTCGTAGCTTCTCGCGCGCGTCCTTCTTAGCCTGAGATAATTGGAAACGCGATGTTATCGCACTGCGCAAACCTCGCTCGGACTCGTCGTATTGAAACGATCGAAACGCGATGTCGAGTGGATAGCTATTGCTGAACGAGCGTTATTGATACATCGCGTTTGGCGAAAATACTTCTCGGAAACTGGTACCGAATGAAAACACGAATTTCTAGAACGATTACGAAAAGAGGAAAAATTTCGGAACTTTTTCGCGAGCGTACCGACAGTTCGGAACTCGAACGGTTCTTTCTATCGAAACATTCGAGAGTGCCTTGAACGATATTGATTCTCTCCTTGTTGTTGATGTCCCTACACCGATCGACGGAAACGAGCTCGCTTCGTATCGAAAATAACGTGTAAAATGGAATCTCGCTGCACATAGCAAACTTAGAATCTCCTATAATTATTTTGTTCGTCTCGCTGAGATCAACCACTTTGGTCATGTAACGTTTCACTTAATCTCTCACAATTTTCAAGAAAATTGCGGGAAACTGTTCCTACGACATTGTCGTAAGAATTTTTAGAGATCTTGGTGAATGATTAAGAAAATTGTTTTAGGAAAAAGATCCGTTTCGATCGCTCGATTCGATTGGCGTAATTGCTTCCCATTTCCCATTCTGATTTTCCTCTTGTTCGATTCTTATTCATGAGTAGGTTGACTGGACTATTATAAGCGACAAAACATTTTCGCTGCATCGAGAAGGCTGAGACTCGGTTAAGTCTTACTTACGATGCATGTACGCGTCGGTTAATTAATAATGAGATCATCTTAACGAGTGGCGAGTATTCATATTGGGTATCGGGAGCAAACTACTCAGGTAACGAGAAGAAAAAAACCTTGACGTTACGCGATCGAAAAAATCCGATAGAAACTGGACAGGCGCATTGAACACAGATGTACAAGCTGTTTCAAAAGTATCTTCCTTTTTCACGTTTTGGCCGTATCAAACGACGAAATTAATTTTTCGAAATCGACAATATCGAGATATCGACCATCCCTTCAAATCTAGTGTGAAGACGTTTTATAATTTTTCACGAAAGTGTTCTGTATTTTATCTCAATTCGAGTGAGGAAAATTTTTCATGAGTCATTTTATCAAGATAGTCAAAACCTCTTTCGTGAATGATTAAAATTATTACAAATTATTCATCTATTAGCGATATTTCGGAAAGGAAGTTCTCTGTGAAATATATCATTTATGATATTAAGTTCTCCGACTTTAATAATTCACGATACTGCGAAAAGTTTTATCAAGGAGTAGATGACTAATCTACTTCTGAGAAGCGACGTATGATGATTTCGATAGGCTTCGAATGATTAACTTTTACACAAGTTATATACAATTGCCAATAAATGCAAGAAAAGCATCGCGTAACAGCTACAAATTGATATGATTTCATGAGCTCGCACGTACGTTTGAAATTGTGGAATATTTGTATTCATTGATTAAAAATATCCCAAGATTGTTATCGCAAATGAATCATTCGCCATCTATAACCTTTCCCCCTCGGAAATAATTTTTCAGCCGTATCTTCGTACGAATCCAAAAAAATGTAACTCTCATTAAGCCCTAAAAAAAAAGGTTTCCCGTATTTTCCCGATAAAACCGATAGTCGCAATTTCATTTTGAGTTTCAGCTCAATTGTCAGCGGCACCCTCTCGGAGCTTAATCCGAGAGGATAATTGACTTTAAACCTTTAAATCCACCAGATCCAATTTACCGTGTAGCGACTCGTGCGACAAGCACGAGTACGAAGTGCTTGAGAAATAAATCGATTGTAAATTCCAAACTAACGGTATCGTTGCGATTTATGAAGATCTAGTTGGGTCCTTACGCGAGTTCCGCCGTTTGGAAGAATTATGCCGCTAATTGCGAATGATCGATCGATCGTTAATACCGATGTCATTGCTCACAACATACAATAAAAATCAGAATGCCGATAATTTCTTCGTACTGCGCTATATTTCTCCATACAGATCCCTTGATTTTTTTCTTTCTATTTATTCCAACAATTACAGTCAATGATATTGAAAATAGATTTTTTCTTTCTCAATTTTTAATACTCTTAGAGTTTACTTAAATACAATTGTCGCGATAGATCGCAAACGTCGAGTTCTCTTTTGTGCGGTGGAAGACTCACGACGATTGTTTATCTTCCTCGAGTGTGGGACCCCACTTTAACCGGATATGCCGGCTGGTAGTTAAAATAAACACGTTTTTCGTCCACTCGTTATGAGCGTTTAACAAAGAACGGGGATAAAAAAGTTAGAGCCGCAGCGAGATATGGTACAGATTCTCAAAACGCGACGTGCCAACTTCTTCAGCGAAGGTCGTTCGAGCTATTTTTTGCCCGCCCTCGTGTTTAGTTTTTCCGTACGAATCGACTCGGGCGTTAAACCGGGTTAAAGCCACTCCGCGGTGCATAATGCGGATGCACGCGAGGAGGGTAGGAGAGGAGGGAGCGAGAAAGAAGAGAACGTGTCGTTCGAGACGACACCCAAACGAAAGACTAGAGACGACGACCTCGACCCCGTCGGTTAGCGTAATTACCGTCAACCGAGGAAAATTCAGGAATTCGATTAAAACCTCAAAAGAATAGCAAGGTATCGCTCTTGATGTCATTCCAAGAATTTTTCTATTTTGTACTTGTCTACGATATGAATGAGGTTGAAATATTCGTCTTTCGTATCTTGGCATTTTTTACTCGACTCTACCGAGTTTCGTGATCAAACACAATCTCGTGATAAATAGGTTCTCTATTCTCAAATGCTCTTTTGGTCCTCGGAGGATGGGTCAAGAAGATAATTTTTTACAAAATTTCATGTTTTACAAGGTACTTGGGTACATCAAAATTAATAGTACAATTCTACCATGGTAAAGATATCAGCTATCATTTAAAGAAAATCCACATTTAGGTCAATTGAAATCTGAGATATCACATTTAGAAGATGGCCCGGGTCTATTTGACCCACCCTTAAGTGGAACGATAAATTCTGGAACCTTAGCATTTGAGGGTTGAGGATGTTCCGAAGGTAATTGAAAACGTAGAAAAGTCGTTGAAAATTTATTATTTATTTCTTTCTCATTCATTCTTTGTAGTGGGACATAGCAGTCAGCCAAATTTAATTTCAATTCACTACATTGTTTAAAATCTCGATTCAAAGTTGGCATATTTTTATGGAATGTTGGCAAAAATTCTTAGCTGAGTTAAACGTTATAAAAATCGTTTAAAAATTTTTCATTCTTTATTCGCTCGTAGAAAAAACTATCTTGGTCAGATTTGTATTTTTATATATTTATTTCGTTTATCGTACCCCCAGAACATCCATAAGTACTATTTATTCGTTTATATATACATTCCCGAAAGACAGGATTCGAAATAACAATCTCCAATGAATACGTGATAACGTTAATATCATTTTAATTCTCATACACGTAATTATGAACACTGGCTGTTCTTTTGAGGGATGAGTCTCGCGAGGGAGTGTTAAACCACTCGCGTTGTCAGCGTGAAAAGGCGTTGCGAGTCGCGCGATGCGTCGTGAGTTTTCCACCGTTTGGTCGTTTTAAAACGCTACTAGAAGAACGCTGTATAGGCGCGTCCGACCCGGCGAGGCGTGGCTCGTTAATCACCTCGCGAGCCTTCGCAATAACGCACGCAACTTAACAAGAAAAAAGCACATTTCCTACAACAAATGGCAGTCGATTGAACATTCAAACTCTCTCGTGTATTTTGTGTATGTGTGTGTGTGTGTGTATTTTCGCGTCGCCCATACCCTTGCCACACTTGTCACGCTCCACATATCATCGTCCTCATCGCGACTTTTCTCTTCATCTCTCTCTAAGCTAATCCCACATTTCTTACTCTTAACAATACTCTTCCGAAGCTTGCTCCGTACGGAAGCAACGAAACGATATGTATGGCGCGTTATCGGCTCTCTCGTCGCGAAAGGGATAAACAAAATGAGTAACAATAAAATTCTAGCTAAAACGAATTTTCTTCCTTCGTACGCTTCAACATTGTTCGATAAATCGTCTGCTTTTTGTTCGTTAATAATTTGCGCAAATCGAGATAATCGTGTAACGGCTGACCTAATTACTTATACATCTATTATTCTTTTTACCAATTAGTATTAAATTTCGACAGCGGTATGTATGATGATACGAGAAAAAGAAAAATGAACGAGGGAAAAACTATGAAGACCGGAATAAGAGAAGGGGAGAACACATTTCCACTTTATCGCTATGGATAACAAAGATCGATAAACCCCTCGTTTTAATTTCACTACCCTCCCAGGACAGCTTTGACTAGTACGCTACGCGAGTTTTTTTTCCCATGTGTCAGAAGTACCTTTCGCATTGTGTCGCTAGAAAAAAAAAATTCGCAAAAAGAATGTCGTCGCGCTTACAGTGAGATTTGCATCTCGCCTGCATGTATATATATACACGTTACACATAAATATACAATACATACTTTATATACATTCATATATATAATATATCAACGGGGCATACTGAATTATGTAAATATAATTAAGCGAATGAACCAGGCACTTTTTATTCACGACTCTCGCATATATTTGATCGATTTTCACTGGGAAAATTGTGAGCCCTCTCTTTTTTCGAACTTACTTTCGCTATCTTACTCTCTGTCACAGTCGCACACACACACGTACAAACGTACACTCTCTCTTTCGCTCGATAATCACTCGACGTGAAATTCATAGTATCGTATAGTCATCGCAAACGTATGTGCACGCACGTTACAATATTGGCTATGTTGTTACGTTGGTCGATATCAGCTGCCGTAATCACTCAGTACCGTTTGTTTTATTTTATTTCTTTAACATATATATATATGTTATATATATATATATGTTATGTATATATATATATATATATATATATACACAAACATATATAGAAACAAGCACACAATTTGTTAAAATGGAAAAAACTAGGTATACGTCGACTTTCGAATGACTCTGGTACTTGCAATTTCATCACACCAGTTTCGACGGTTCGGAATTTTACAAAAAGAGGAAAGAAAGTAGTCGCTGATCAATAGCGGTATAAAAAATATGATAGCCTTAGAAAATATCGTAGTATTGTGCTTAACATTATAACAATAAAATTTTCAAACGAGGAAAAGAACAGTAATCATTGGTAAATCCAATCATACACCTCGTACGCGAAAAAAAAAATTAAATTCAAATTGATGGTCCACTTTTATTCTCCTAGTGTTTCGTATAAGTTTTGTACTTGTTCGGATGTGCCATGAAAAATAAAAAACGCAGTTGCTGAGTAAAAAAATAACCTTCCTCAATTAAGTATTAGCTATAGCGAACTGTGCGAATGGTTTCTTCAGAAAAAAAAAGGAAACGTAATAAAATTACATACTCGAGAGATGCGCAATCTACGTGTCCCCGCGGAATTTTCTCGTTTTGAATGTCGAGAGAAAAATCAAACCGTGTAAAACCAGTTCAGCGGAGAACACGCACTCGGAGGGAATGACGTGCGTTTATCCGGAGCTCCCATCAACCGACAAAGTACGAGAATAACGAGAGCAAAATTTAAAAGTCACACAGGTACACGCAAAATATAACGTCATGAGTAAAACACATCGAAAACAAATTACGTTTACAAATTATCGTCGATCAATTTTTATTTGTTCTTGACTCGGACTAATTTTTCGCACTTACAAGAAACAACGCAACAACCGATACGAGCCGCGAGACTTGTCTCGCTTGTATCACAGAGCTGAATGATATTTTTTTTAAACGCATTCCAGAAAACACGATACTTATAATTAAAGGTACGGTTAGTAAAAGCGACTCGCTTCTTGACTCGTTTATACATTCTCACCTTGAACTCTCTTTTTTGGAAAAAAAACTAATCTATATGCATTTTCAAAACACTCATTGAAATTTCCACGACTGAAGTAATAATAACGATAAAACTGTAACATCTAAGATAATTCAAGCGACATAAGTTCTTCATCGCAATAAAATAAAGTTTTATCGTACGAAGTCAGGATTAATGGACAACATGCAATTACACGATGAGTATTGGCTTGATTTTTTTATACGATGCTCGCCAGCTGATCGAATCGAGTACTTCCAAGAACCCCTAGACTTTATATTTGTTTATCTATTTTTATTGCATCTCGTGGAAGGAAATTAAACCCAACTGAACGGAATCCATGATTCACGGGATAACTAACATGCCTTCGAAAACAGAAACGGTAATCGCACATTTGATCGGTAACCTATCGATCTTCGCGCCTTTAATAAATCATTAGAGCGAATTGCGCGACTAACTTTATTTTAAATACCTATACTAAAAAACGAGAAGTCCCAGAATAAAATTACATTTTCAAAACGTAAATTCGAATCTCGTGATTTTTTTACTTCTCTGTAATATAACATTCTCGAATTATTATACATTTTACTCATAGTGAACTAAATATTAAATAAAATCGAATTTTAAAGTAACACATGCAATTGAATACTGAAAATCATAATTCGAAAATGACGTAGGAGAAGAGATTTCTAAAAAATTACATTTTTGCTTATTAGTGAAACTATGCAATTTAATTCTGAGATATCCTGTATATGTCCGTTATTATACGATTATCGTACACATAGGATATTCACTTAATTTGGTCCGATAAACCGGTTAACGACACCAAGGTCATAGTCGAGCCCCATTAGTGTCGATAGATGCTCTTTTTTTTACCAGAAAAAACTGAGTTCATATTTTTACTAAATCGTGTCGAGTACGCGCGACGTTGGGAATTTTTCTCTTAAACGCTAGTTTGATTTCGAATTTTTCTTCAATTTTTCTATTCGCATATCGCTTCGCCGTTACCGTATCAGATTCTCGTGTTCCACTTCCGCTCTTTCTTCATACGCGTGACGCGTACGCTTCCGGAACATCAGTTACCGAACCAAGCTAAAGTCTCGCAATTAAAACGACAATCAGCGTTCAAAGAAAAGCACTTAGCGACAGACAGAAGATGCGCGAATTCATAAACGAACAGCTCCACACGCGTCTGTTAGCGAGTTTTACACCGAAGAGAAAGTTCGTTTATCTATGCTCGATTATCAAAATTTTGATGTACGCTAACTACATATTCAACAATGACAAGCCAACCTAAGGACTAGATACTCATCTTAATTTTTTTTCAGCCCTACACCTTTCTCTTCGGTGTACTGACATTGGGTTGACATTTTCGAATCGTCCCGTGACCTTGAAAAAAAAAGGGACCGGTAATTTTCGTGCGCGCGCGTTCGGCTTCGGTTTCGCTTTCGTCGGAACAATTTGGCGGCGTTCTGTGTTGCTGCACAACCTCGAATGGATTCATTCATCGCACGTTCCGCGCGCGCACGCGAATCGCTACACGGAATGAAAATACACGCTGCGTATTTGTTGCGAATGCCGGACGCGTTCGGCTGTTTAAAGGAGACGCGCACGAGTGCAAAGGCATTTGCGGAAGCGCTCTGAGGAAATAAAAGATGAACGAAAAGAGAAGTAAAACGAAATTCATGTCGAAGGTCGGTATAATTTCGTTTCGATCGCGAACCGCTCCGTTCAGTATTTTATATATATGTATATATACGTGTGTGTGTGTGTGTGTATAATCTATTTACATTTACAGGATTAATTGGTCTTTGAGCGGTAGTACTACCTTAACACAAAGGTAGAAGGAGAAGAGAGATAAAACGACGTTACACGCGGTACACGCTCGAGTGAAATCCTTAATCACTATCATTACAAATAACATTATTGGCCTTTTCAGGGATCGCTCGAGCGCGAAACGAATACACACTGCGGCTTCGTTGAACGAACGATAGAAAATTTACAAAAAAAAGGACGATAAAATTAAAACTTATTCTACTTTACAATTAGTTCATTCATTCCGGCGTTTCGGTCGCGGATCGAGTCCGAGGATATTAATAACTGTTGCGTAATCGGACGCACCGGCCGAATGTTATTCCGCGGGAGTAATCCCTCCCCCCCCCCTCTCTCTCTCTCTCTCTCACTCACTCTCTCACACACACACATGGGCTCGGTCTGATCGAATCGCTAAACACCACACCTTCTGGTACGAAATATACAATACGAAATAAAAATTCGTGGAACACAAGTAGGCGGCGGAGGGGTGAAACAACGAGAGAGCGAGTGGCGTTGAGTGGCGCCAGGCCAGCGAATCTTATGCATTATCATTATATATAGGAATATATATATATATATATATATATATATATATAGAATCATTTAACGCGCTTTCAACACGGTCGTCAATATTTGACTTTGGCCTTAACCTCCTCGGCGATGCCACCCCACCTGAGTTTGTAAACACGCGAGCGCCACTGTATGAGCGGGTCAAGGACCGCCTGTAGGTAAAGGTAGGGCCTCGACGTCTCGCTCAGCAGCCAGCCGCAGACGAATTCGAGTTTGTTGAACGGCAGCGGGCCGTTCTGCACGATGCACAATAGCGTCCAGTCGAACATGAACCACAGCAGTATGTGGACGAGGTAGAAAACGAGGGAGTCCCAGTCGAAGAGTATACTGGCCGCCCAGGACGCGCAGGCACCCAATACGAGGCACTCGCTGAGCGGCTCAAGGACGATCGTCGTGGGTAGCATCGCCACCCGGAGCTTCGCCCATCTCCTCAGCCTCGCTTGAAAAGACTGCAGCTCGCAGTGGCCGCTGTTCTGCAAGGCCGGCTGGGACGAAACGGTGATACGCCAGCCGCGATCCGTCAGGGACTTGGCGTAGAAAAAGTCCTCGGCCAGGTAGACGCCGAAGGTCTTGAGGCCGCCCACCTCGTCGATGCAGGACTTCCTGAGCAGCGCCGACATACCCGTGTGGCAGTTTATCCTGAGTAGATCAGCGGCTAGGTACATCCTCGACTGCACCGTCCCGAAGAAGATCTTCTCGTAGGCCGCGGCGAAGCCCTCCCGGTCGCAGGTGAACGGCATCTGGTGGACCAGGGCGACGTTATCGGTCATGTAGTTGACCATGTCGAGGAGGGTGTCCTCCTTCATCCTGATACCGCTGTCGCTGATCAGTATGAGGCTGTGCTTCGACGCCTCGTAGGCCGGATGCATGTTGTTGATCTTGGGGTTGACACCGACGTTGCAACCGCCGACGAACAGTCTCGCGTCCACCTGGGGGTAGTTCTCGATGAGCTTCTGCACGAGCATCAGAGCGGGGTCGGAGTCGTCCTCGACGCAGAACAGAAGCTCGTACTTTGGGTATTCCATCGTGAAGAAGGTCTCCAAGTTGCTGAAGAGGTTTGGATCGACACCCATTAACGGTTTTATAATCGAGACGCCGGGCAAGGGCGTCTCGTAGCTCGGCGACTGCTGTGACTTCCGGTGAAGCTTCCACCTACCGGCCACCAATGCCAGCACGTGAAGTATCCACATGACCATCCAAAAGACCATGAAGAATATCGCGAACCCGTATAGGGTGTACACAAGCGGGCTCATCTTTTCTCCTGGCAAGTCCCTTGCGACGACCTCGACGTCGTCGTTGTCGACCTGTCAGTCCTGATACCGATGACACCTGACACGCCACGGGTACCATTCGATTCTTATTTTCTTCTCACCGCGAAATTCTATCACTGAAAATAAGAAAACCGGGCTGAATAGTTATTCGATCCAGAATCTATCGATTCCAGATTTATCGGGTTAATTCTTTCACGAGATTGATTCCACGATCACTAAGTTTTTTTTCACGAATCGGTTGCACACCTCGTGTAAATTCACATTTGTCTCGTAGACCCGCGCGTGTTTCGTAGGGATTCGCACATGTTTATTTTATCCGCACGTATTTCACATGTATGGCAATTCAAACACTTGTCATCCCCATGGCTGCGATCGTACGTCATGTGCGCGAGACGAAAAATAAATAAATTCGTCGGTGTTCGCGTGAGCACACCTCATCGCCGGTAAACGCGAATCTCGTCCTCATTTTCGCGTCCCGAGCGCGCGCGCGCTTTGTCGTTACTCTAACCTCTTCGGTACGCGACACGCCATTGGCTGGTCGGGATTTTTCGAAGATACGCCGTTTTTTCGCACCTTCCTCGGGCGCAACTGAGCCACCTTAACGCGCCGCGCCCGAATCCACCTCACTTCGCGTTATCTCGCTCCGGTTTTACCGATAAGCCTCCCCACTCCTCCCCACCTTATCGCTGTCTGTGAAAATCCGTAGGCACGTATTTATCGAAAAGAACGCGTCTCACTTCGAGAACGTTATTCGCCGAAATTTTCACGAACGCAAACCATGCGCACACACAGACACACACAGACACACACCAAACACACACTGAGTATCGGGACCGATACGTCACGTTGATCCCACTGGCGCTGCTATCCCACGTGCGTGCCAACAACAATCGATTGTCGATGAGACTCGTTCCCGAGCAGTTTTTTTTCCGCGAGAACTCGCGAAAAAGTAGCGAGGAAGGGAGATGAACCGAAAAAGTCGAATTTTGAGAATTCTAGATCGACGTTTGCCAAGCCGAGTTATTTCGGACTTTTCAGGACCTTCGATGCGTTCCAAGCCGCACCGAGGCTACGTCTTGCATTTATTTTTATTTTGCAAAGAGAAATTCTAAGCCGAAAATAAGATTCGATCGAGATCTTTTATTCTTTCTCTTTTTCTTCCTCTTTCTCGCTGCGAAAACAAAAGAGGACAGAAACAAAAGGGAATCACCGGCTCGCATACGAGGATCTCGATCCGTGTCAAGCGCGCGCGCGAGCGCGCACGTCACTGCACCGTCGACGTACAGCGACGTCGGGGTGACCGTTGTCGGTGTTGCTGTCAACGTGACGTCGTCGTCGTCGTCGTCGGCAGGCTCGTCGCATAACTCGCCAGAAATTCAGTCGGCGGCGCTCACTGCGAGCTCTACGTCACGCCTTGCCGGCTCGCGAATCGACTTCTCTCATCGATATATGTCTCTCTCTCTCTCTCTCTCTCTCTCTTGCTCTGTTTTTCTCTCTCCCACTCTCTTTTTCCGCGCGATATATACGTACGTACAACACGTATATATTATTTCTCGAATTTAGACGCGGACGAGGTCGCCGTTACGCTCGATAGTAGGCAAATGTCGTACCAGGCCAACTCGCGTAGAGTTTCATCGAAATTCGTCAAGGCTGCCATTGGTCGATATATTGCGGCCTGATATCGATACTCGTGTCTCATCGATAAACGGTGCTCGCTTTTCAGAGGGTTGTAGCTTCTCTCCCCTACTAGCGTCTCTCAATCTCTCGCTCGCTCGAACTACCCCCTCTACTCTCTCTCTCAGTCTCTCTCCCTCTCTCTCTCTCTCCTTCACGTCACCGATCCTCCGTACTGGAATTGCCGCGGGATACGCGATTCCGTCGGCGCATAATTATCGGCCAAAACTCGCACACCGACCAGCTTTCCCTCTCTACCGATCTGCTCCCTTCTTTCTGTTTCTCTTTTTCTCCCTCTTTGTACGAATCGGTCGGACTCGCGCGCGTGCCTATACGAGTGAATCCTCGCTCGTGATCGACCGTTTTTCGTGGAGAGACGAAAATTTTCCTTCTTCCTCGTCGAGTTGCCTCGACCTCGACGCGGAAATTCCTGTAGAGCGTGATTTTTTCTCTCTCTCTCTCTCTCTCTCTTACTTGCGCGCTTCGCGTATCGCTTTCTCCCTTCCTCGATCTTCCTTTTCTTCCTTTTTCACTTTTATCCTGACGCCGTACCGGTGTAGCGTAAGTACACCCGCGTGTCACTCGCGCACGTTACACTTACAAGGAACACCGCGTGTCGTTCGCAACATCGTTGTCAGACGATCCGTAATCGCATCGCAATTGCAGCGTTACGATGTTTGCACGGCCGCAGCGTTATATATCGGCAATCGCGTGCTGATATAGGCGTCGACGATATGCGACAGAACGCGACTGGCACCTGGCCCGACTGCATGTGACAGCCGGCGCCTTGCGCATACTGCACACTCGCGGCTAACTTCGCGACCAACGCCTCGATGCGAGCATCGCTCGACCAATCGGGATCAAGCGCGCCAAAACGCTTGCTCGTACGAATTCCGTTACGATTCACTCTTATAATACTAATTTTGTTGTACGAAATTGTCCAAATTCTTTTTTTTATAGCAAATTCAATATGTCTAAATAAAAAATGTTTTTAATTCATTGCGAAGTTTACTATTTAGAAATATATATTTAATTTTTCTGTCATAACATTGTGTTGATTGTATTTTAAAACAATCAACACTCTGCTGCTACTTCACCTGCTCAATCAAGTTAAAATATGTTTTATATCGATGCTAATAAAAATACGTGACTCGATTACAGCGAGTTTTCTTTTCACGTATTTAATGACTGTAATACTGGTTGTACGAATACATCGTATTTTGCATCAATTGCGCAGTAGGAAAAGTGGTTTGAATATAAACTACGTGCGATATATCTACGGTGTCGTCTGTGACAAATCCGAAAAATTTTTTTTGCTGCGCTATTATGCGGTATTCTATCTGCATTTCGTACATTCGACCTTGAACTGGGAGCTGCCACGCGCCATTTTACGCTATCGTCGAGGGGCCGGGAACGCCGATTAAGGGAGAGATGCGCTTTACCGTCTCTGTTTGTTATCTATGACCGAACGGTCCAAAGTAAAATCAGTCAAACTTCGCGAATGTCTATGTGGTCGTGGGTTATGGTTTATGCTTAAGGTTAACTCAAGAAAGTGTATATAATAGATAAATGTAACTAATGATATGTTTGTTATACGATAGTAACGAGATATAACAGCAGGATTTCTCGGTGTGGCGTATTTGTTGTTTTCAACCTTATTGTTTTCAATTTATTTCGGGGCAGTTCGGCCGAGTGATATAACAGCGGTGAATTTTTTGACAAAACGTCAAAAATGTTTTTGACTTTGCATTAATCGTGCTTAAGGATGGGTGAATTCTACGAGATTTTTTATTTACGTGTCAATCCAAATGGTTTCGTCGTTTTTCATTTCTGTTAAGCGCAGTCAAGTATAAACATGGCCGTCGTATTGCCTTACGACAATTATTTGTATAACATTAAGTTCAGCGACATCCGAAGATGAGCAACATGAAAATTTTGCAACATGCCCACAAAGAGTTCAGGTAAATTTCATTTCTATGCTGTGATTGTGTTTATGTGACATAACAATTCATATATTATGAATGTTTTCATAGGTGTGTATATATATATATATATATATATACCTATATATAATTTATTTGACATAATTCCACATCTGTGATTTAAAATTCTGAATGGATTACATTTGAGTGTTACTTATAAATATAAACATTTTGAAAATGCAATTTTATTAATACACTGACAAATAAAATATAGCATACTTATATATTTGTTTAATGTTGTTCTAGGAAATAAAAATTGTCAATAACAAAAGACCAGACAGTTAAACTACGACGAGTATATCCAATTATCGTTATAATTTGTGCCAAATGAAGCTTATTTGTAATTCATAGCATGACCAATAATATGGGGCACAGATTTACACAGGTAATAATCGTTACATTCTATTTGTATGCTCAACCTTATCATTGATTTTTATTTTATTTAGTTGGCGATTTGTTTTCATCTCGAATTGCTTAATAATGTCACTTGTAGGCTGATGTCTGGATGAGCGATGAATGTATTCCATATATTTATTCCATGTGCGCCTCAACGCAAGGAACAACAAGAAAATTGTTCGGTCGGTGAAAAGGGTTGTTGGCCAGTGAGAAGGAGGAGAGGAGATGACTTTTACATGACTCATAGAATGGGTGCGAGTGCATCTTCAAGTGTCACCAGTGTTGGCGGCGATCCAATTCAAGCAGCCAGACTTTCCCTCTCGGATAATCCAGAACAACATGGTATAACAGTGCGGTGAGTATTTAATAGTAATAAATTATGGATTATCAACATCGGAGGTTCTATTCTAATTATATAATACAAAATATTTCTCAATTCGCAGGGAAAGGAAAAAGAAGGTTGCAGGTTTTGCAACACTACGTAAAAAATTTATAAGACGACGGCGTTGTTCTAAAGCTTGTGATCATGGTAGAATTATAAGAGAATTTGTCTCGACATGGAGTCCTCTGGAAGCCACAGCTCTCCTAGAAGAGTACGAAGCTCTGGCTGCTCTGAAGGATCTTCATGTACAGGCGGAGTTGGCTAGACCACCGGCCGCGACGTTTAAACAAGATTTATCTATGCTTTATGATTACAAGCATTGTTCCGACGTCGATCTTGTTTACCGAGGTGCTTGCTTTCCGGTGCATAGAGCAGTTTTGTCCGCACGTTCACCATACTTTAGAGACCTGTTAGCTGGATTTCCCGGTAATCAATTAATAAATTATTTTTAAACAGATTTTTCAAAACATTAAGTTTAAAAATTAATAATACAATCTTCAAATATTATATTTATATTTGATATCAATGAATATATATATAATACTTCTTTCTCTTAACAGGATATGGAGCTCGTATATGCCTGGAGTTAAGGACCCCAAATTTAGAAATACCTATGTTTTCCGCCTTATTACGGTATCTGTACACTGGTGACATTTGCCCGCACGATGGATCCATAGAAACCAATCTGTTACGACGACTCGGTGAAGAATTCGGCACGCCGAACCCCCTGGAAAATGATCTGAGATATTTGTTGGACACCGGCGACTACGCTGACGCGGCGCTCGTTTTCACGTCCGACAATGACTGCCAGAGACCAGACAGTGGAAGTTCAGAGTACGGATTTCGACCGAAATTAGAATTGCCTTGTCACAAGGCAATATTGTCTGCCAGATCACCGTTCTTCCGCAATTTGATACAGAGACGGACCAGGTCCGGAGAAGATCATACCGAAAGGGCGCTGCAGATACCGACTAGAATAGTTTTGGACGAGAGCGTTATTCCCAAAAGATACGCCAGAGTGCTATTATACGCGGTTTACCTTGACACTGTTGATTTGTCATTGATATTACGCGGTAGTGGCTGCGGTAACGGAGCTGGTAGTCTGGGGGAGGTGAGTTGCTTGCTTCGGTTGCGATGAAAGTTAACATGTTTTTTTTAATTGTACATTTCATTAACTGTAATCAATTGCGATTGATAGGTTCAAGCACTTACTCATACCGGTAGAATGCGGCCAAGTCCTTTAGAGGAAGCCATGGAGCTGTATCAGATTGGTAGATTTCTGGAGTTAGATATTTTATCCCAAGGCTGTGAAGATCTTATTTTAGAGTATCTTACGCTAGAATCACTTCCAGCCGTACTAAAGTAATTATCAATTACACTGTAGATGACGATGTATTGATTTATTTTATCAATAATTGTAATAACTATAATTGTTTATTTTTCGACAGGTGGAGCAGTCAGCCACACGGTTCGGCGTGGGTGCATAGACAAGCGTTGCATTATCTTCGAGAAGAATTCCAACCAATAGCGTCTTCCTCAATTCTTCACCAATTAGATCATGTGCATTTAGCTAACGTGCTCGAAAGCCATTTCTTGCAAGCTAGCGAACTCGAAATATTGCAGGCTGTTCTCAAGTGGGGCGAGCAAGAATTAGTGCGACGTATGGAGGATCGAGAACCCAATCTACTTAGTCATACTGTGCATTCTGTTGCTAGAAAAGGAGTCAAAAAGAGGGATCTCAGTGATATCGAGTTACGCGAAATACTCAGTGATCTACTTCCACTAGTTAGAATGGATCATATTTTGCCACCTAACAGTGAATCATTAATGCAGGTATGATTAGCTTGAACTTTTCATGGTCTATTTAGTATGAATGAAGTGTTTATTTTTTTTTCAATGGCTATAAAAATGTGATAAAAATTGCAGGCTATTAGGAGAGGGTTAGTTTCGACGCCGCCAACGCATATGATCGGTGACGAAGGTGATAATATAAGAATGAACGCGTGGATACGAGGGGGGAAACGAAATGGGCTGTTTGTTCGTCCACGATTATTCATGCCATATTACGAAGAAATAAAGGTGAGATGAATATATTCAGTTATTAGATACAGTCTTGATTAATTATTCGATGATTGAATTAAATATTCGATATATCTATAGGCCTTGGTAGAAGACCAAATGATTCAAGAAGCAGATCTCGTTAGAATAAGACGATCTCGGTACGTAAACGACATACCTGACACACTTTACATGGTGGGCGAAAAATCGAAGACTGTTGGGGCTGCTGGAGTGGATGTATTGGCTGCTGCTTTGCCAGGTAATAAAAGTTTCGCGAGTGTTACAAGTTACGATCTCATTATGTAATCGTAATAGATTTAATTAATAAATGAAAATTGCATCTTTAGTTCCGGACTCTGCAACGATGGCCGCTATGCTCAAACGAGAACAGAAATTACGACAGTCACCTAGTTGTCAACGAGCAATCAACTTACCGCTCTCTTCCCGTCATGAAATTAGTAGACAGCTACAATTAAGAGTCGTGCGAGAGTTCAATCTACCGGATGCAGTTGCGGATCTTCTCGAAGTGAGTAGTTTTGATAGCAAACAATATTTAAAGTAAATAATAGTCTATTATTTGTTACACAATTGAAACATGAACAACAATAGGTACATTCGTTCAATTGATAAAACTAATGTCGGTATTTATCTAAATATACTCTACTCAAATTATTCTATTTGACAAATATCACATGGTAAAAATTCTTACACAGTTTACGTACAATCATAAAAAATTTGTTTACATACTGCAAAATCGTATAATCTATAAATTTTGCAGTTTGAAAAGACTGAAATGTGCAATGAGCGCGCACAAATTTTACAGGCTTCATTTTTATAATTCAATTAAAAAATAATTAATTGTTCTTATATTCTCATGTTCGACATGCTTTGTCATTCCAATATAAATATGCTTCACGTCAGAATACCCAACCGATAATGAATATCTGTTTTGGAGTATGATATTCATTATCTACTCGCAATTACAAATTTTTTAATAAATATATTCATTTGGTCCCGAATTCGATGAGGTAACTTACGTGACGTGTTTCACTAATGAAAAATGACAGAAAATTCTAACAATCTATTAATTTCCTATAATTATCTACATTACAACGAGAGGGATTATTTTAAAAACCATCCCTTTCGTTCAAATGTACGTAAAATTTGCATCATTTTGTCATTGTACTCGTCACTACCAGCGAAATTCAAGAAACTCGCATCTTGCGTGCCGTCCTCGGATCGTTTTGCTGAGCCACGAGTCGCTTGAATGACTTGCACCATCATGATACATTGTTCGAATTTCATTAAACCACAGTAATTCAAATGCTTGTCGAATTTGTCCCTCGAAAAACAATCTGTATCGACTTTGAGTAATTTCAACCATCGAATGAAAGTGTTGTAATACAGATCGATCATCTCGTCAAGAGATTCGTCGAGAACGTTTTTGCTCGCACTGGATATTAAAAAGAAGATTAGATCATTGATGCCATAATCGTAAATGGTCAGTTGGAAGTCAACCATTTTCATATCAACGACGTTAGAAGAATCGTCGTAACGAAACATCATGTTATTCACCCAGAAGTCGTTGTGAACGAACGTCGCCCAAGGCTCTTCGGCTGGTATTTCGTTCTTCAATGCTCGAAGAGAGAACTCTACAGTCTTCTCGATGCGGTCCAAATACGGCTGAGCTTCCTTAAGATTTCTCAGATCGTTTAAGGCTTTGTTCACCATGTCCATAACGCACTTAATCGCCGTTTCATTGGCCGGTTGGACCAAAGTTGGGATGACCACGTTCTTGAAGAATTCCGGCTTCTTCAGTTTCAACGCGATCGCCACAGCGTGCAACTTCGCTAGCTCCTTGACGGCGAAAATTACGTGTTTCTTATCTAGACCTTTGATTCTGTCCTGGGTCTTGAAACCACTCACGTTCAAGTTCTCCAGCATTATAGCTGACTGTTTGTCGAATTCGTTCTCGTTCTTCAAACCCAAACGTCCACCGTAATAACGAGGAGCAATATTGATGAGGTCTTGCTTCTGGATGCCAGCTTCGAGTTGGAGCTCCTCGAAGGCTGGCAGTACGAGCTTGTAAAAGTGCAGCTCTTTCTTGAAAGTCAGCGGAGCGTTGAACAGATCCAGAAGGTAGTCCGATTTTGGCGGTAGTTTTATAACCAAGTTCAACGTCTCTTCGTTACCGTTGCGACCAAACAAAACGTCCACGGCGAGTATAAGACTGCCAAAATTCTCTCCGGGTTCCGTCAAGTGTCTCCATTTGACTTGTTTAATTTTCGTATCCGAGCCGAGTGACTGCGAGAACAGCGATTCGAAATTCTCGACTGGCAGGGCGTCCTCGGAGTGCGGCATTCTTATTTCTCTTTGTGCAACTCGATCTGAAAAAAGAATTGTTGTTAGACGGACTGTCAATATTGTAATTACATCGTTGTCGTCGATGAATATCTGTGTTTTCGATAATATTTTGTCACCTAAAACCGAATTAAGGTAGCCTACATTGAACGTTGTCCGATGTAAACACGAGACGCGACTACGTTTCCTGTTACACACTTACGACTGTATTGGCGGTGAGAGTAGTGATACAAGGCTCTATAGTTCTATCTTATCATCTATGAAATGTAAGCACGTATTAAGAATTGATAACAATACAAATAGTGTCGTTAGCCAATGAAAATTATACAGTCAGAGTAAATACTACAAGATAGATCGCAAACGATCTAGATCTAGTTTTCTTGTGTTGCAGAGGTAAATCAACTTCGTTTGTATTCAGCGTTATTATGTACATACAACGCAGCGCAAACACGCGGAATGCGTTAAATTTGCTAAATTCGTTAGCTTGTTTCTGAATAATGAAATTCGATATTGTATAATAACCGCATTAAATTGCATTGCATACGACATTATGAAATACAACAATGTAAATATTATCAAATACAATAAGATCGGTATTTAGACAGGTGCAGCTCGACAGAATAGTCTCATTAAGAAATCTCGTCACTCGGTATCCACTTTACTATGAATTACCATAATGATTTTTTTTCCACAACAAGACTTCGATATTGCTCAACATACCGTGACACGAGGATGTCGCGAAAAATCCAACGTATCGGATATCGGTGACGATTCAGACGCACGTTACGTCGACCTTGGCGAGAAAACCCGATAAAGCCGATCAGTTTTGTTTTCTGCGTATCGCAAGAGCGAGCTGAAGTTTCGCAATACGGTACAAACTTTTAATTATTCCCGCGCGTCGCGAATCGAGTGCGTCCGCGCTTCTTCGGTTCGAGTCGAGCACTGTATACAAAACCGGCTGCACCACGTTGGGTCTTGCTTCCCCTCTCCCCTTCTTAGAAAAAAAAACGATTCACTCATAAATCACTATACGTCAGATATAACGGACTAGAGACAACGAAAATTAAAAGCGATTGGCCTCGATTAATATTTCTCCCTCTTCGAGCTTAAGGACGTCCATGCACCGCAATTATAGTCGGATGAAAATTCGAAGATTTCAGTATGCAATCGCTTTTTTAGAAAATTGAGAAGAACTGTTCAACGCTTATGACGTAAAATGTTATCTAAATTGAGAAGACTGTAAATTAATTGCCGTTAGATAAATGTTCGATGAATTCAATTTGTAATCACTACTTTAGAAAATTGAGAAAAGAGATGTTTACGTTTTCGAAGAAAGTTGTTTATGACGTAGTGTTATCTGAATTGATCGTAAATTATTGTAATCAGTGTAGGTCTACACGAATTAGAATTACGATGTTTACTTTTTCTCACAAAAGATTTATTGTTATATTTCTCTTCGATTTAAGATCAGAAATAGAAATCGTAAATCAGTACTCGGTACTGGCTTGACTCACGGGAAACTCAAGAATGTCCTTAAATCGAAGGATCGAAGGATAATCGATTCGATTTTCTCTGTTCTCATCTGTCTTTCTTTCTTCCTTACTTTCGATTGCTCGGTTGTGGAAGTTGTGCAAATAGGAGCCCACTTAGGAACAAATTGTATTTACCGTTCTTGCAATTAAGCCAGCCTGCACCAAATTGCATAAGGCCGTGTCTCGATCGATTTTAACGTCGAGTTTTTGTCCATCTCCCTCAGACGTAACAGAAATAATTCAGAATTTCGAAAACGTTTAATTATCATCGGTGTTTTCCATTTTTTCGTTCTCCCCCCTGGAAAGTTACGAAACAATGGCGGTGACGTAACGTCGCAAATTTTTCACGAAAAGAATGAAAATAAAAAAAATAAACGATAATGAACGAGCTCGATATTATTACGCGTCGGGCACGAAACGACTCGCATTCCGGTTACGTGGTTAATCGCGTCGGGTTCATAACTCACGCCTCGCTTGATTTTCAATTTATGACGCTTTTGTTTCTGCCTGTATGCGCATTGCCATTTTTTTTGTTCTCCTCTCCATTTTTCAATTTTTTCCATTTTCCCCGCACGCGCGCGAGCGCGCGCTTGCTTTCGCACCCGCAATTCATTTCGCAGAGTCGAATTTGCATTTTGATTGCGCTTACGTAAATTTATAATAATGCAGGTGGTTGGGTGGCTCGCGTCTCCGCGGCTCGTCGTGCGTTCCTTCGCGAGAGAAGTACGAAATGCAGCGCTCGTAATGCGCGCGAACTTGCAGTTTTCTCGGCAATTATATTTATTTACGCGGCAATTAACCGCGAACGGTTTGGTTTTTCGGTTTTTCTCGATTTTTCGTAACCGCCCGGTCGAGACTTAGCACTTCCCTCGAGGGGAAGTTTCGTAACGCGTCGTTAAGCTACTAGCTCATATTTTTTTTTCGAACTATTTTTTGCTAGAAGAAAGGAAGTACTAAATTTTGCAAGATCGTTCTCTCGCTGGCGTGCAATGTTTTGCCACGACTGATCGCGCGCGTGTCGTGTGACACTGACGCATACAAGATGAAAAGTGAATAATTATCGGTGTTTGATGAGAAAAATTATCGTGATGAGGAGATTTCAAAAACAGTAAGCAAGATTTTATTAATTCTCCTATAAATTCGTCTTGAACATCTTGCATTGTTCTTATTTAATGGAATAATTTTTTTGGTATAAATCGAATTTCAAATTTTTCTGGAATTATAGTAACCGTAACGGTGATTTTTATCGAAAAATTTTCTTCGTATACGAGCCGCGTGGAATAGTCAGAGAAACATTCCGTCTCTACGCTGGCTCTCATGAAAATATTTTCTGGTATTCCCTGAAAAAATCTTGAACGCAGATTTGAATTTTCGATTAGAACGCGAGATAACCAATCGGACGCGTCTATCGAATAAGCGAGTGCGCGTCAAGTGCTTTCTTCCTCGTTCTCCCACTCGCCACTCGTTCGCTGATCGATCGCATCCGATTGGCTGATCAAAGACGCCGACGGTGATTCAAAAGCTGAAGCGATGAGAAAACATTTGCTGAATTGAGCGAATATTGGTTTGAATAGCAGTAAAATATTTAGTCGATTCGACAAATCTCTTTCCGTAGAAATAGGAGTAACTTGAAATATTTGGACGTTGTCACAGAAATTAGAGATAACCGCGAAATTTTGAAATATTTTGAGTTCGTTACAGTCATGTAATTTGTACCCACAATAGTTTCGCATGACTAGTGATTATCAATCGTAATCGTCACAACATTACGTGAACTCAAAAATTGTCTCTTATCGAAGGATGAATTGTGCACTCACGAGCCGATTAGATTAGCGATAGCGAAAAACTAGCACATTGATAAAAAATTTGATTAAATCTGCTAAATATTTTCGTAAATAAATCGTGATTACTCAAAAGAGGCCTTGCGGCGTTAGTATATGCACAGAATTCAAATTTAGCGCGTGACGCAAAGATTTTACTATCGCGTTATTTTCTTGTAGAAAAACTGTCACGTGTCCTGTCATTATGATTTACTACTTATTTTTGTTTAGTGAAAATTAAAGTTTTCAGAATTAAAGAATCAAAAGAGTTTCAAACGATTAATAGTTCATGACTTGATAATAACAATTAATGATTTATTAGTTTTATTCAAATCAGTAAGTCTCATTGCAGCGGTGTTTAAAATAGCTAGTACATCGTTACAGTGAATTTTCTTACCGAAACGTGAAGTGAACCATAAGAAGATTCACTATAACGAAATTCCAGTACGAGATTTCCAAACCCCTTCATTAAGGCTGGACAATAAATTCGAACTCGAGACTCGTTTCCGCGTTAGAACCGCTTTGGACATAATCGTGAGTCCGTCGTCTGTAATATCAGTCACATTACGTAATCGTCATTGGCGATTCACTGCGATTCTCTCGTCCGGTGCGTCAAAAATACGCAAGCTAGTGATCCACTTCTATCCCGATTTAGCGAGTAACAAAAAAAAAAATCCGATCGACAAATCCCTAAAAATCCGGGAAGACCCACGAGGACAATTTTTATTTCATACACGGCTATCGATACTTTAAATTCGGTTCTTTTTTTCTATTCGTGTACCTGATTCGATGATTCGCGGGCTTGTCGAGCGTGCTCCACGCTCGCTACACGACCGACCACTGAACTAGTGTTACGATTTCGAACTGCCAACTGGCGCGCTAGCACGAGTGACTTTGACCCTTACGCGCTACTCCCACTTGATTCGACGCTATCGGTTGCGGGCTTATTTTTTTTTTTTTTTCGTTCCCGAGACTCGCGCAGCTTGCATTATCCGCAACCGAACATCTAGTTCGAGTCAGAAAAATGATCGGGTTCTCCCCGGCAAAATTCGAGTAAAAACATCGAACGATACGGCTACGAAATCATTTCAATTGCAATTTAAATTAAAATTCTTTTCAATTTTTTAAATTTTGTTCTACGGGGCAAAAATTCGATCGAATTTTTTGACTCTAGTCGATTTTTCGAATCGAGTCAGAAATGGAGATTGAAAACAGGGTCGCGGTTGCTCGGACGAGCGAGTCGAGTGAAACCGACGTGGTCGGGCCGCGGAATTCGCCACGCGAAAGGTGAAACCGAAACTATGCATTGAATATTACACTCCGTTCGTTATCTTCCGCGGTTATTGTCAATATGTATCTCATTGTTTGTCGAGCACGCATAAATAATGTTGCAAATGTATACAAGATGTCCCGCAATTACCATGCAACCTTGGAGTCTTAGAAAATTCCAAGAAAGTCTTTTAAAATTTTCTCGCATGATTTACGGTTTTCGTGGTACATAAATTTTTTGCTAACCAATCAGCGATGACTTTTAATTTTATAATTTAAATTGGATAATTAAGTACCTTTGAAGACGAAACATCTTCTATTGCAAATAATTCCGGAAGTAGAGATTAAAAAAAAATTACTGAGTGGAATGAAATAAACATTTGAATGCTTTTACATTCCATACATGACAAATAACAAAAAAACATGAGTTGCTATTCAAATAAATAAACTCAGCCTTCGGGTCTGCATTGATACCAAAAAACTTTCATCTGGAATTTTTTTTCGTATCTATCACAATTTCCGAGATAATTCTATTTAACACAAGTGTGCAGAACGACTACAGATATAGATAGGTGCTATCTTCTATACACTGCGGTATCGGTAAAAGTGCATTGCTGAAACTAGTTTCAGTGAGAAGAAAAATCCATCGTAAAATTCGCCCGTATAAAAGTTCCGTGCTGTACCAGTTGCGATCTCAATCACCTACCTTTCGGAATTAATCTTTAATCTTATTTTTTTCATTGCTCTTTTCAGATTAACGAAATTTTAGAAATTTAATTCTACGTTTTTTTAGTCTTTTTCAGACTGAAAGAAATTAATCGTTTGTCTTATTTTTTTATCGATCTTTTCAAATTAGTGAGGAAGGAGATCGATCAATAATCTCACATTTTCTTTGTTGTTCACTTTATTCTAGAGCGCTACCTGCGATGCTAGAGAAGAAACGGAGAAGATGTCGAACGTCGAGAGTTTTAAATCGCTGGCGGTGGACGCGGCGCACGAAACAAGCGCGCCAATATATTACGGCCGGAACATGACGTTCCCGCGACCGGCCTCGTTCTACGGACGGCGACACGAGCTACCGGCCATCGTCACCGAGGGGGAGAATTACCGACTTCTCGCGGAGGTTCGATAACAAATCACAATTTTCTCCTCAGTCTGTTTACAAAACAAATAACTGGAAAAATCCGAGCCGTCTCGTTTTCTTTTTAAATTTGAATTACACGAATTACATAAAATTTGAATAATTAACGACAAGTATGACGTTATGAAAACGTTGAATTTTCCGCGGCATTCACACTCGAATTTTCCTCGTTGGAGCTGTCGTAAAAAGTTGTCGCGGGATATTTCCGGCAAGCAGGAATTTATCGCTGGTACCTTCATTTGAATTAATGAAATCGAGTTTACATGGACGCGCGTGTGTTTAACATTTCAATGAGACGAGAATGACTCTCGAAGGTAGGAGCGGTTGAAAAATGTAGCGTTTTGGCGTGAATTCTCCGATGCAACGTCCAGCGCTCCCGGCTTTCGAAATTCCGCTATTATTCAATTTGAGACCAGTTTAAGGTAGTTGGTGCGTTAAGGAACGGAATTATCGGGCGCTTAGGGGAGCCCCAATGTGGTGAGAATCATTTCGTGAACAGCATTTTATGATTGAAAATTTTTTTTCTCAGAAATATGAATTATCATGAAACACATTTTAATGATTTTTTGGAATTATTATTTCGTGCTACAACTGTTTGAATAATATCTTAGAAACTGAGTAGTTCAATAATTTTTTTTAATCTTATTGAAAAACCGAGTTACTCGTAACTCATTAATTATCTTTGTATTCCTGCGTCACGTTAGTAGGAATATCTCTATCATAAAAAGGGTAATAAGAAATAATAATAAAAAATAATATCACCTACACATTTTTATTAAATTTATAAAATAAAATTCACTGGGGTTAAATTATACCCATGATACACTTCGTGTGATTTTTTTTTTTAGAAGAGTTGAATAATTTTTGAAATTTAAAAAAATTCTTAATCATCAAATGTCAAAATTTAAAAAAATTGTAAGTGGTAATGTTGTCAAATAAAAAGTCGGAACACCAGCTACCTTAAAGCCCGCGTCATCGAAGGGATCAACGCCCGCTCGCTCGTCGACGATTAGCTAATCGACCGATTGCGTTGCAGCAGCAGGAAAGCAACTCGTGCAGCGATGGTCATTTGTCCGGCGTGATGCCGGACGTGGCGATGGCGACCGCGTCGTTTGGCGCGCTTCAGCTGATGGAGCAGCAGCAGGAGCTTGACCTGGACCTCGGCGACGGTGCCTCCCACATGATGCAGCCCCACGTGCCGACCTCGCCCGGCCAGATGGGCCTTCATCGTCCTCTCAACTTCCACCAGCGTCAGCGGCACTTCTTCGGCTCCGGTCAAGAGCAGTTCGCCCATCGACGCTCGGGCAACGACCTGCCCCGCTTCATCTGAACCGGAGAACGAGACTAGCCTCGATAATCGCAACAATAATAGGGACCGTAAAAATAAACGAAAGAGAAAATACAGAAAATTCAAATAAAAGATTGATATGCGCTCTCGCTGCTAACGCGTAATTTTATCGAATCGATGTAATCTATAGTGCAAAACTTGATTTGTGATGCGTGAGAGGGAGTGAGAATGAGAGAGAATGGAACGCGAGCGATGTGTAATTTGTGTTCGCAGACGGAGTGTCTCGAGAAGCTCGGTCGACGAATCGAGGATGTGTTTTTCTCGAATTTGATACCGTGCTTGATTGAATTTTCGTTTCGAGGCACACTTTACGCGCGATGAAAATTTCAATCTGCATTGTTTTGTTATTATTACTGTCCTCATTTGTCTTTTTGAAAATGTGATTTCCAATTGCGGAATGTTCTGCGAGTTGATCTCAGCACTTATTTCGAATACATTCGTATAACGTGCAATTTATTGATAAAATGAATTAGGTATTTAAAATGGATGAATCATGACTTCGAAACTTGTGTTAATGCGTTTTCATGACTAAACACAATATTCTGCGACTGAAGTGTTATATTTTTAAACCGTATTATTAAAAGAATGCATTTAATCAAATAATTTATATCACTAATCTCTAATCTAAATGAAACGTGAAAAATGAATTTATTTATATCGTTATTGTTGATGTATTTCAAGGTATGGAGAATCATGTTTTGTTTTGTGTATATTGTTGAAGGAAATTGGCCGATATTCGGTAATCATGTGTAACGTCACAAGAATGTATTTGAAACAAATGCCTCGCTGTCGTTGTAACGGTCGAGTATTTTGTTTTTATTCACGGCGTTCGCGTAAATTCCGCGAACGGTCGATGGAGGGGAGGATCGTGAAATGTCGTTATTAATTGTACAAAAGAGTTTTCCGTACCACAGGGTTAATTAGCGTGTTTAATAGTCGAGATACGTTCGGTCATGACATTAGGGAAAATACCGTAATAAAATGTATCTAATCCGTATTTTCTCTCGCAAAGTAAAACAAAAAAAAATGAATATAAATATATATTATATATACACACGAAGCGAACGAAATAGAAAACGAAGTTTGATAGTTTAGAGCGCGACGGACGATCCAAATCGCGAGACGTCGAATTTTCGATGGAGCGTCGAATCAGAATTCTCGCTTACGTTTGTATTCAGTTTAACGAATCCAAGGCTGTCGCCAAGTACCAATAATACGAGTTAATAACCATCATAGCGTGTTGTTAGTTACGTGGGGACGATATTGAAGCGAGCGAACCCGTGTGCATTTTACCCGTGTAATAGTTGTAAATTATTAAGTTCCAAGTCTATACAGTTTATACAGCCACAAGAGTTGATTGCATGTATGTGATTACGATATGATATAAATACTATAAGATACGCGATGCGGTGTATGGACAGGTAGGTAATTCGCAATGAGTGGATTTAACATCAAAATTGTGATAGAGCGCGCCAAATTAATGGTATATTGCGTACGAACGCGCTCCGTAATGGAATTCTACTTCGTTCTCGCTGCATTGATACACGTTCAACTTGTAACACTGCCGAATTTTAACCACCAATTTGCTAGTAACGGCATAGCGTGAGCCATCGAAGGGCCTAATTCTGGTCTCAAAAATAATTGCACACTACCTGTAACCATTTGGGATGAAAGAAAAATAAAAACGCTGTATATGTAAGACAACTCTGTGTTCATTTGCTTATATTATTATGAGCGTAGCGAATTAGAGAATCATAACGCACTTAAAGATATTGTAATAAGTCTTGACGAATTTTGCTCGTTCTGTAAAATAAGTTGCGGTTTTGTCGAGTTCGAGAAACGGGCTTCTATTGTTTCTATAAATTTTAACGAAAATTATAATTTTATTACACGCAATTGAAAAGATTGTGTCTGTGGAGGTGAAACGTATTTTCCAAAGCCAAAATAAAATTATCATGCGACGTGTACAGATATGTTTATTCAGAAAAGAATTATTTGTTAATTAGTTGGAGTTGGGAAGAGAAATTAAATAAAATCTTATAATTGAGAGAGATAAAAAACAATAGAGAAGAAAATAAATGAGAATACGTCTTTTAATTAATTCATTTTTCATTTATAATGGATTACAAATTTAATCTTATTATAATTAAAATATAATTCTCATCTCAATAAAATATGATAGTGAAATTTAACACGAAATCTAATTTTATTATTAAAACCATGCATGTTGTTAATGTTTTCAAACTCGCTGTAAAAAATGATTATTATATAGGCATGTGATTTTCAAATTAAAAGAAAATAGGTTCGGGAAGTCGATTAGAACATTGTGGGAAATGTTTAGGAATCGGAGGTAAGTCACTAACGTCTCCAACTTGAAAGATTGCACTCATGCCGGTAGTTTGATGAAACAATAAGTGGCAATGAAAAATCCACCACCCTAAGGAAATATCGATAAAAAATAAAATTGTCATTCAATCTATTTAAAAAAAGTAAAATTATCATACCTGGGTTATCAGCCAAAAATCTGAATATCATATATCCTCCGCGAGTTGCTTTTATAGTATCTTTTCTTGGTGGTCTGTCGTACTTGCCCTCGCGAAGTTTCTTTTTGTAATTATTTATTATTGGCAACATTTTTTCTCGTGGGATAATTTTGTCTTTAAAAAAATTGCCAGTTTCGAAAACGTGAAATGCATGACCATGCAGATGAAACGTATGAGTAATCAGTTCCCATGGAGCTAAAAATTTTCAAACATTTATTAAGTTAAAATTATAACTTATTAATGAGGAGATCTTACTTTCGTCCCAAGCTATAATTTCGACGACAGAATTCAATTTAAAGTGATAATGATGAAAACAACTACAAGGAGGCTTACAGTATTTTGGCATTGACGTAACGTTACAATTAATTTCACGGCTTTGATCAGGTTCTAGTATTAACGGTACCGATGGACTGTAATGTGTGATGTCACCAATCATACTAACCACACTACTACCATTACGAATTACTGAAAAATTATATTTGTTTATAATTCTTATTTAGCATGTAACTTAGCAGTTTTATCTAATTGATCTCTGTTGCATACAAAAATATGATGCATGAGGTTCCAGTTGGTGCAATTTATCATGAGATCGATTTAAAATTATAAATGAGAAAGGCATTTCCAATCGATAATCTGGTTCTACTTGCAATATCCGTGGATCAACTTTTTCGATAGATTTAAAATTCTGTACGCAAAAATTTCCACTCGGATTGTCTTCACATTTTTCAGTAGTCGCGTAATTATAAGTCTGAAATCAGTAATTTGATATTTAATAATTATTCAATTTAATTTAACTTTTAACATTTAATCTTTTACAATCGTATGCAACTGAAAAATGTTTATAAAAAAATTACTATTGCAGTTTTACCGTAAAATTTTTTACAGGATTCGATGATACGAAATGATCATTCATAATTTTATTATTTACACCACCAGAGTATTGCAAAAATGCAAGTGGGTAGTTTGGCATAGAAGGAGTATTCAACGAACATTTCATTGGAGCTGTAATTTGTATCATATATGAACCATAATCTGGTTTCTCCTTAGCTTCCAGGATGAAATCCACTCTTTCACCTGTAAATTTTTTGAATTTCACTGTTTAAGTTAATTTTACAAAAATTCAATTCTTCCATCACCAGTGGTTAGTATAACACCATCTACTGTAGCAGGTTCTACGTAATATCCATCCTGAGCAATTATAGTTAATTTGTGGTCGTTGAATGTTATTCGAACGAAACAGCTGAGGGCATTAGTGCTGATAACCCTGAATCGATATTTCTTTCCAGGCTCGACTATAAATCGCTCCAGTTTGTCGAATGTCGTGTTGCCACTTATCGGGTCCTGAGTAAAAATGAAAAGTCGAAACAGGAAGATCGATGACGCATTTAATTTTTATTACTTTGAATCGTCCTCTTCCGTTCAGCAAAATGCTATCGACGGGGTCGTGATTGGGGGATCTCTCGTCGAATACCCCGAGAAAACGAACATGCGAGAACTCGTGGGCCCAATCGTTCACTATGAGAACGTGTTCCGGCCGATCCTCGTCGTAAAGGTGAGCGAGAGGATTCAACTTCGGTGGCTCTCGCACTATCAAGCTACCGAACAGGCCATCCATCATATGAAAAGCCGTATGTGAGTGATAATAATGCGTTCCTAGATCTTTTGCTTCGAATTGATACCTGTTATCACAGAAAAAAATAATCAACTTTCTAGATTCTAAACTGCTGTTCTGTTTGAACACAAAATTATAAGAGGCCTCTTTATCGTTTTTGCTGTTTTACAATTTTATTTGTAGAAAAATTTAAAAATGCCTCTTATTATTTTAGTATTTTTCTTGTTTTTTTTTTTTGTTTTTATGTAGCATTAATATTCTTAAAAATATTATTCTTGACGAAATTAAAAAAATGAAATCACTCATATATATAAATTTCGAAACCTGAATACGTGACCAGATTGTACGGGACATTGTGTTACGTATGGGACACCGTCAAAGTATGGCGATCCTCTTTGCAACAATCCGTGCCAGTGAATAGTTGTGTCGATACCCTCAGCTGCATTTTCAACATCGACAATCAGCCGATCGTGCAAACATACCTATTGAACACTTTAATTAAATAATTCCAAAATGACAACATCAACATTTAACACTTTTTTTTAATTACTTGTATACTAGGTCCCGGCAACATGCGATTGATGGCAAGTAAAACTTTTTCCACACCATCAGCTACAATACATTCACAGCGCGGCCAATTATGCAATTGATTTTTAGAATCCGTTTGACAATATTTGCAATGGCTGAAAAGTTATATTTTATTTTTACAAAATCAGGTTATTTATTTTTATTATCGATTGTAATTTGAGATCTGGAATTAAAGTGTGATTTATCCTCGTTTCTCACAGGCTCATGGTATGGTGAAATTCCACCCGAAAATAGTAATAACAATGTTTAGGCGGTTCGTCATCTCGACAAGGCCGATTACAATCCTCCAATGTGTACCATTTTATCCTGGTACCATTTTTATCCCGTGATTGCGCGTCCAGTATTTGAATATTTTTTTCGAGAATGTCCAACAGCTTTCCCCTTCCTTCGTCTACTCGAAAACAATGAAACGTAATTATTTATACTCGACACAAGCCTGGCTAAATTTTATTCACATTCTACTGATGATATTTTCTTGGATATTAAAATTAATATAAATGTTATCACAGCAGATTTTTCTATATTTTGTAATGTAAATTTTTGTCCGAACCACAACATGACTATGTTGCTTTAAAAAATGAAGCCTACTAACTGGCAACTCGATTTAGCCATTAACCATAGCAGCCATTTCTAACAGTCGTAACGCATTATGAATGAAATTGGCATGACGTATGAAATAAAGTGCACCACGTGTTGTCCTTGGAAAATATACTTTCAGTAATATTTACAAAATTATCAATTTTTAAAAACGGTAATAAAAAGATCTATTTGAATAATGAGCGTAGAATTATTAAACAGAAATTTTCAATTCTAATATACTTAAATACTAGAAATAAACTTTTCAAATTTAAATTTGAGGAGTGGTCGATTCAAAATTACACTTGGCTGATAAATATTTATTTCCTATATTACGAATTTCTTTGACAAATTTATTAACGTCAAACGTTCACTGCTGGTGTCCAAGACGAACACGTGGGGAAGTTTTTAGGGACTGGAGGGAGATCTCTGTTTTCGCCAACGTGGATGACCACATTCATGCCAGTAGCAGTGTGCAGTGTGAAATGACAATGGTACAACCACCATCCTGTGAAATGGAATACCAAATTCATGTCAAATAACTTCAGTAATACTCGTGATACAATATTTACGTAAAATTAAATTATTGAATTTAATTAATTCATTTGATTAATAAAAAATGATTTATTAAAAATAATAGAAGGCTAATTACCTGGATTATTGGCTACAAAACGAACTATGGTCCATCCTGAAAGTGGTACTATCAATGTATCTTTACCAGGTGCACGCGAGTAGCCTCCATTCAACAGTTTCTTATCGTGAGCTTGGATTATTTTATTTATATCAGCCTCTGTGATGTTTGCAGGCACCTCAAGTTGTCCCACACTAAGTACCTTGAATGAGTATCCGTGTAGGTGAAATGGATGATGCAACATTGGCTGAGGTTCTAAGAAAAGAAACAGAAATTAGATTAATAAGTTAAACATATAGAGTAAATTAGGTAAACGTGCCTCATTATTCGAAAAATTGAAGTAAAATATGGAATTTACTTTAATACATTGCCTTAATGTATTAATACATTTAATACATTTACATTGCCTAATTAAGTAATCGGTCATTAACTTTGACAAACATTGGACAATATACAAAAAAAAATTAAACTTTATTTGTTCACTAAATATTAAAAATAATTTACCTGTATCGTAAACAACCAATTCCACGACAGACCCCAATTTCACATGATAAACGTGAGTACAGGAACATGGTGTGTCAGGACATCTGTCGTAATTCATTTTCGGATTGCACATTAGATTCGGATCCACATACTGCGAAAGTGGTGGAGACGGTGGCTCCAAATAAATAATGTCACTTACGACACTCATAAGTATTTCTGGAGGATTGGCAGCTATTTCGGAATTGATCATAAAATCTCTGATTATAAAAACTTGACTCGTGAAAAAAATTTTTCAAAAATTAATTTTAAAAATTGAATCTATAAAAAATATTTCTCACAAAAATAAGGAGCGTAGGAACCATCTCCGTATATTATATTTAATGTTTGATTGTAACTCCAAAATTTAAAATTCAGTACAATACGAACATCTGGTAGACGTGATAGAGGAACTTGATTCTGTTTATCGACAGATTTCAGCTGATTTATGCATACTTGTGATTTTTCTTGCACTTTATCGCATAACGATGCATTTATCGGGTTATATAGCTGTTAAAAGAAAATGAGGTATTGCAATGAATTTGTATTTTTTGTATGAAATTAGTAGACTTACGATATTGTTCGTTAACTCAGTAGCATATCCAGGTTTCGCTGTTAATGGTGTAGATGCACCGCCTGAATATTTCAAAACGGCAAACTGTTGGACTAGTTTTTCGCGGCATTCACCAAGAGCCTTGACTTGCACCCAATACGAGCGCGCATCCTGATTTGTATTCAAAATAAAATCAACTCTTTCACCTACGAGTTATATATTTATAAGAAAAATATTATTCTATAAAAATAACCGTATTATGATAGTAATATTTCATGAACTACTAATATTGAAAAATTTTCAATTGACATCGAAAAATATCAATATTAAACAAGATATCATGAAATAATTTCTACTCGAATAAAAATTTTCACCAGTTCCAGTGATAATCGCATCTACAGTAACAGCCTCCACATTTTCACCGTCTTGTGCAATTATAGTCATGTTATGATTCTCAATCATCATTTTAGTCAAACAAACTGTACTCTGAGCATTGATCAAACGCATTCTATATCTTTTTCCAGCATCGACATTGATAGTGTAATAATCGATGTCGGCAGCTTTCTCATTCCCCTGGAACTAAATAATTCTTCTCTCAGAAAAATATTTATCTCGTGTTTCGAGTTTTTGCATTTCTGAATATTAATACAAATTAATATATTCACAATGTGTTTTCCTTTCCCATTAATAAGGAGGTTCTGAGCCGCCTGTCCCACCTCACGATGAACTCGTCCCGGAAAACGTTCGATGGACAGTTCGTACATCCAATCGCTAACAACAATGACGTGGTCGGGACGATCCTCGTCGTACAAATTGTAGGAAGGATCGTTGCGGGGCTGGTCACGCACAATAAGTGCACCGTACTGACCATCCAGCATATGTAAAGACAGATGTGAATGGTAAAAGTGCGTCCCTGAGTTTCCAGCAACAAATTGATACCTTAAACAAATTCAAATATTTGAAATTTGTATTTCATACATGTTTATTACTTAAAACAGTAAACCGTTTTTTATTTGAATAAGAAATTGATGTATTTTTTGATTCTGGTGATTTTTTGAATATCGATTAGAAATTTAAAAAATTCCATTACCTAAATGTGGCTCCAGATAATATGGGACACTGAGTGAGATATGGAGTGCCGTCGTAATATTGGTAATTTTTTTGAAATAATCCATGCCAGTGCAAGGACACTTCTAAGCCCTCGGCTTTGTTTTCAACGTCGATCACGAGTCTATCGTTCTTGCAAACCTGTCATTTTTTGTTACATAGGATTAATACAGGAAATGAAGAGTCAGTACCGTCGATATATGACGATTCTACTGTGCACGATAATCAACGCGACAGAACAATACGTATAACCGTTGATATAGCGAACGCCACTTATTATTATTATCATCGTAATTGATTAATGAAAATTTAACCTGGATAAATGGGCCAGGCAACATCCGATTAATAGACAAAATTGACCTCTCAAAGCCATCCGCCTCTACACATTCGCATTTTGGTTGAGTTGTTAATTGATTTGTTATATTCGAACGACAAAGATTGCAAACCCTGGAAATCGTAATTTTAAATAATTAGAACGGAGTTAACTAGGATCGATAATTCATTCATCAGTTTTGTTTCCTTTGAATTTCAAATTTAAATGTAAAAATTCTATCGATAACTTGTTAATTTGTTGCTTACATGTTCATAGTAGCGTAATATTCTATTGTGAGATGGTAATAACAATATCGAGGTTTTTCACCGTTCACGCACTGACGAGCGCATTCCTCAGGAGTGGACCACGTGATATGATTGTTCCCACCTGAAGAAAAACTATCGTCGTTGGCGTCGTAGTAATCATCGTCGTAATCGGAGTAGCCACCGTAATGCCCGTAATGGTGACCATGATTGAAATAGCCTCCACTCCGAGCTTCACTGCTAGCTTCACTGCTACCTTCACTGTTTACTTTTAATAAAAATTATTTTTCAACATTGAACGTTTCCTATGCCGCGAATATTATTGAACGAGCAATTACTGCAATTGGAACTCTAAACTGCGGCATTCGCAAAAAATTTCACGAATTCAATAAGTTTAATATCAATGTTCAAAAATTTGATGGTACGGAATACGTTCGTGGAAAAATCATCGAAAAATTTCGACCTGTAATTTTTACGTTCACTGCGTTCGCTATTAAAGCAATCTATTCTGCTTGTTTTGTCGTTCACGCACACACATACCGCACGTAAAAATTACTGAAAATTTTTATCCGGTATAAATTTCCAGTACTATATTATGAATGACGCAATAACATAAATTTTACGAATTTAACAACATTCTAAAATATTTCACGTTGCGATCATTTATAAAAATTTTGATTATTGATAATTCGTGAATAATAATAGATCGATATAATCTTTTCACGTACCAGAAACATTGAGCGAATCACACGTGTACAAAGTAAATGACAATAATATGATTTGTAATTTTACAAAACTTGACATTTTTTCAGGGTGGTAAGTTATAGAATGCTACTCGTAGACTATTTTTTTTGAATATAAATGAACTACTTATATGGTAACGTACTTTGGAAATGTATCAAGTTCTAGTATGGCCTCTAACTTAACAAAGCATATTATTATCAGCTGACTGTTTAGTCGCTGAAATTTCCTGGTATATTAACTGCCATTCATTGTTTCGAAAAATTTTAAATCCATGTTCGCCATAATAAGAACCATAAATAATTATTAGCTGTTTATAATTACAGTTTACAACATTCCGTGTATTATAAGCCATTACAAACGAATATCGCGTATCGATAAGTATAATCGTTAACTTTTTTGCCTTTGGTAAACAATTAAGCAAAATTTTTCACAATAAAACTATATCGATCACGCTCGAAACGAGCATTCGAGTGATTAACTTTGAAAAAAAATCTAAATCAATGTTGACATATTTCGCCGGCGGTCTGTCTTATTACGAGAGCTTTCTTGGCGCACATACGCGATTAGGAAAAATTCTTGTCGCGGATGGTCGGAATACATATCCAGCTGTTTTCCTTTTGTGCGGGGAACAGTGGCCGCGTGTTTGCCAGAGCCGTTCGTCCGCTTGCCATCCTTTTGAGCGGAGCGGAATCGTCTTTTACCTGCGGCAACTGGGTCCCTCTCTGTGCTCGCAGACCCTCCCTTGTACACGGAGTGGCTCGCATAGAGGGGGGAATTTTGAAAAAAATTATTGACACACCGTGACATGGTCACGGTGACATAGTCACGCTGATATAGTCACGGTAACGTGATTTCGACTGCATTGTCGCACACTTCTTCTTGCCGGTGCCCTTATTCGTGCTCCACCTTCAGAAGATCAAAAAACGGATGTAACGCGATGGAAGGAGCAGATGGACCCTAATTGCCGTGAAGTGAAGTGTGTTCGAGCAAATCTTGAGCGAATTTTTTTCATTCTTGGATTTATATCGAGATACAGTCGTAATATTTTTTACTTCAATAAAAAAAGTTTGGTTGATTTTTTGCCCCAATTTAAACGGTTTTATAGTATTTTTCGGCGTTTGTACTCCAATTTTGAATTCATGAAAATGAATTATTATTACGAATTAATTTTTTTATCGTTATTCTAATTTCGATGCGATAAGTGTATCATTTATCAATAACTCATTATACCTGTCAGGAAATTCCGATATTGTGAATTGATAGCTGCTATGTGGCAAATATCTATAGGAATGAGTTATTACACAACTCCACGTGTAGAATTTCGTATAATCGAATAGTCATCTAACAAAGTCGCAAACAAATTATTTGATAAAAAAAACTTATCGAAATATTTATCATTGTCAAAAGTACTTAACTCTTCACGGAAATGTTCTTGGTGTAATGATTACCTACCTGGCGTAATTTCTTATTTACCTCGGAACACTTGTGAAGAATTATTATAGTTGTCAAAGAAGTTAATTTATTGATTTATTCATGCGAATTCTCGTAGAACGGACATGAAAATTCGATAAACAAACACAATTGTTTAAATTAGTTTGATTTTGCGAATAGAATCGTATTTAAATGTAATAAAACTTTCTGTTTTAAAACATTTCAGAGTTTGGTTTGATTTTCGTCGAGACGATCGTTCATCGATCTACTCCGCGAGGTGGGTGCTAATTGAAATTCTGTCACGTGCGCCAATCACTTCGATCGAATGAGACACGGTCACTCGAGGGCTCGTTCGAGCGTCTAAACAACAGGGGAGCTTTGCGTATTCAAATTCAAGACCTCGCCGAGATAATTAATCGAACGAATTACCCTGTCAACGCGCGAATGTCGCGCCAATCTTTGACTAAAGAGACAAAATGTTTGCGTCTAAGAAACTCTGTAACTCAAATCGATACTTTTGAATGCGATTGAATCAATCAGTCAACTTTGCCAACCCTCCAGAATTTTCATAGTTGTGTAGATCGACACTGAATATAAAAATTCATTGACTGCACCCAATGAATAACGTATTCATTTGAATACGTTACAAAAATAATTAATTAACTAGTCACACTAACTGCTGGAATTGCAGATTTCAACGAGATTAATTATTCTCATCATTATCGTTACTTATCATTATGAATTTTGATAATTGGTTGTGAATAATAACAGCATCCTACACACGATATACATATTATTTGTACGATATTGTTGTACTAGTATTATTCAATATTGATATACAATAACTATTATTCACATATTACATCACAGATAATAAGTAATAATACTTTTATATACAAATTTTATTTCTTTAAGAAAAACCAAGTTGACTGCAATCAGTCCATACATTTCACTAATCTTTTTATTGACTTTTCTCTATTCCTTCTATGTTATACACAACACTGCTTGTTACGAGTTTTGTCGATACGAGTTTATTTTCTTTGAGCATTAGTGTATTTTTACCGATACAATTTTGGAATACGAAGGGGAGTAAAATATTCGCTATAACGAGACCTCGCACCCCGCTGCGTATCGATGAATCGACAGAGACGCCGAAGTTTCACGAGGATGAAAAGGCAGAAGCCGAAGGTGTCGATTATTCTTCGCGGTTCGGTAAACGCTTTCGGAATTCTCGATCTGTTCGGCGTCGAAAGGACATAAATCTGTTACACACGCGTTGAAATCGGCGGACCGTTCGATATCAAAGGAAGAATAAGATCGGCCAGCGCGAGGAGGGAAAGGGAGTCCTGCGGACGACAATACAAACACGCACCTCAATTTTGTATCTTTAGCGGCGAGTCGAGCTCTTCACGGTGAATGAGCTTATAAAACGCTTCCTACCGCGATCGTCAACCGCGATCGGTCAAAGAAATGAGAAGAAAGGTGGATTCCGCTTATGGTTGTGTCGGGAAAACTGCGTCTCACTGTCCTCAAATAAATACCTCATCCGAAAAGAGGGAAGAGAACACTTTGAAATGGAACTGGACCGACTTTTCCGGGCGATTCCGTAACTGGAGAAATAATATTAAAAATTTGAATTTGCGCTTGTTAATTAACACATTCGATAGGGCTCCTGAATCTTCAAATGGCTTTTCCCAGCGTAGAAAATGAGAATCGACTTTTCGAGATTTTAATTTAGGTTAAGCTGTTCGTATTATTTTAGATATTTTTATGAAATTTCAGTCGAAATTATTTTTCATAACCAATATAAATTCGCGTAGATATTCGACCATAGGAATTTCGTAATACATTCATCCGATCGTATTAAAAATGATTTCGAGCTCCACGCATCGTTAATTCCAAATTTTAGTTCTCTAAAAATTATTTTTGAACGAAATACGATCTTCGAATTAATTCCAAATGAATCCACAAGAACGATTCTCGTACACCTTTCATTACGCGAGCACGAGTTCTGTAGAATAATTTTTCGCCCGTCAGAGATTGACGAGCCTGCACAGGTAGCTCGTGAGGGACAGGTGAAAAGAAAAGTACTAATGCAGTAGCCGAAACAACACGGAGCCCCGTGTTGTCGCGAAACGAGTGCACGCCGGGTCGAGAAAAGAGGTCCTACAGGGGTGCGCGCGCGCGCGCGTTATCGCGCGGACAGTGGGGATGGGGCTGGTGGGGGGGTGTCAGAGACGGAATGGAGAAACGCAGCGCAGTCCGTCGATCGACGCGGAGCAACAGTGTGCCGCGGGTCGCCACGAAGCGAGCGTCGTCGACAGGAAAAGTGCATTTTCCATCCGGTCCCGTGATAACAATCCCCAACACCCTCCCCTCTCCGTCTCGCGAAATTTCACCCTTGATAAATATCAAAGTACAGGAGAAGTGCGAGCGTAGAGCCAATCGCGAGTTTCTGTTTTCTCGCGATCGATGAACCTGGTGGTGTGTGTGTGTCATGTCTCGTAATCAGTTTCTTTGGCAGTCAGTGTCAGCGTGCTGCCAGTTTGCCGAGTGTCACTGAGGCATGAGCCCTCCGCGAGGATCGTGAGGAGAAACTCGTTCGTCGCTTGTTTATAGACAAGAGCCCTTCGAGGAGAGCGTCGGGAGACAATCTTTGCCAGTGCGGTTTTACGTGGCTGATACTCTCGGCTCGCACCTAAGAGAGAACCCGACCATTCATGGCTGCGAGAGGGTGCAATTTTCGCACGAGAATGCTCTCGTAACAAATCGACACGACACCGCTGGAATTTTTTAGGTTCGTTCGAATTCCGATATCGCCCGCCCTGGGAGGTTTCCCGTTTTATGAATAATTGGACCGGTTGATTCTCTGGATACCGTGTTGGCAAAATATTTAGTCGCCTCCATATCTCGTTAAGTGGATACTTGGGTTAATTGCAACAAACTTTACCGGGATAAACAAAAGTGACTCTCGCGGAATCACGTTAATTTCGTATGCATAAAAGAAAATTCGTGCTTTTCTGACTAATCTGGACGGAAATTTTTTATTCGAAAGAAATATACGTGTGTCATAGCGAAATTAAAGTGAATTATTTTTTTGTCCGAAAGAACGCAGCTCTCTGATGTAGTTTTTTCATTTCTGATTAAGTGGCTGTTCCCTCGTACGATTTTCGCTGCGAATATTAATTAACTGTGTCTTTTAATTCGCGAATTTACCGCGACGTTATGACGTTGGTAAGATTCATCGTTCCCCCCCAACCGCGAATTTTCATAATGAATCTTTGGAAATTGATGTGTTACACGCATAATGCGCGACGAAGTGGGATTATCGAGTACCTCTCGATCATAATTAACAACAAAATCACGCTGGCAGAATTCACTCGTGCCACGTTCTGAAATTTCTTCCAATATCGTAGTGTTCGCTCTTTCGTCAAAATTACTGGTCACAGAACATTTGGAAATATTTACAATTCTTTTTTATGCTCTCGGTGGATTAGCGTAACTCGCCTCGCTTTGTAACTTTTCTGAGATATTAAAGCGATTTTTGTTAATCTGATTATTCGAGGGGGAGGAAACTTAATAGCGATAGCGAGTCTCTCTCTCTCTCTCTCTCTCGCTCTCGCTCTCGCTCTCTCTTTCGCGGCTTAAAACAACTCAATTTCGAAACTTTCTCCCGTCTCTCGCGGAATAAAATGACAATCTGTAATTTTATCCACGGCTATGCGCCACCAGCACCGAATCGCAATGAAGGGAGCCTTCGTATTTAATATACGAAATTGATCCAATATCGTTTCCGGCACGTTCCGCGCGAAAACTCGCCTCGCGAAGGGTCAATCAATTTCTGCGCAGCTCCATTCATTTTATTTCCGAAAGGTGTACATCTCGGTCTCATTATAATGAATTTTTCGATTGAGTAAACAATTTTGACAAATCCGATACCTCGTTAGACACAAATTACATCGATTAGTTGAATCAAACCATCCCCAGAGTGAGCTCGCGTCCGATTAGCTCACCAAATAGCAAAAAATGTAGAAATGTTTTTGTTCGAAATTTCACGACCATTCCAGCTGAAAGTACAGCAATAATTTCAGAACACCCTGTATAACGAGATTCTCCCGTCCGAGGAGAACCCGGCCTTGAGCAGCGGGGGTAAATGCGATTTAGCTTCCGTAAAAATTTTTGCGAAATGAAAACGATATTAAAAAGTCTCCGAGGTGAAAAAAAATCGAGGAGTATCTCTAGCGAAATGGTCTGTCACGACGGTATAAGTTTCGGATTCTAACACCGACGTTGGACGGGCGCGGGGAAAATATGAGACGAGCGCGTTCTCGACAGTTTTCATTTAAAATCCCTCCGACCTAATATTTCACTGTCGCGGTAACGTATCTATGATAAACACCGTGTCCGAAATGCGGAAACGGACTCTCCGCGTGACTACCGGCTTCTCTCTCTCTCTCTCTCTCTCTTCCTCACTCGATGACCGCGAAGAAATTTCCTCCGGAAAATTTAGGTATCGTGTAAAATCAGGGCGAGTGAATTTCCCCCACGAGCTCCGAAAAATTTTCAATCGCGCTAATAGCTGTTTTGATAAGTACTTGCGAAAATTCGACAAATCACGTAGGAAATTTGTCCGGAAATTTTATCATGAAAGTTGGATCGAGTAAATTTCCTTCCTAAGCTCGGAAAAATAATTGTTTTGATAGCATTTATACAAATACGTCGGATCACAAGGGAAATCCATCCGTTCTGAATTTCCTGACGAGCGAGAGCCATAAAAATTCAGCGAATCACGGGGGAAATTCGGCCGCGACGAGACGAGACGGGTAGCCCTCGAAATCAAAGAACGGAATTAAGTAAAAATCGCGAAATTCGTGGGCCTCTCCTCGTAGACGCAATGGCCGAGACGAACACTCCGCGCTCGGTTGGCTGCTTCGCTCGCGTTCTACACTGCATGCGAATGAGGAATGGAAATGGCGAGAGGGGTGGAGGAGGGAGGACGGGGGATGGCTCAGTTGGCCGCTGCAGCACACTCTGCCGTTGCACGCGTCTCTCTAACCCCCTCGTCCCCCTCGACACCCTCCGCCTCTTCTGGTCGGTACCCACGCCGCGTCGAGTCGAGCCAAGAAACGGAACGGAAGGAAGGCTGCATTTATTAAACCGAGCGCAGACGTATCTCTTTCTCCTCCT
>NCVS01001979.1:11632-35767 GCA_003055095.1 Goniozus legneri | reverse complement strand
TTTTTTTCCCCCGCCCGTTCTCACCCCCGCACACACAGCCCCACCGCCCCCAGTTTCGCCATCTCGTTCACTTATTCGCTTCGCGTGTGTATAAAATAGTGCCTTCATACCTTTTCTTCGTCACCGGGTTCGTCTTTTATCTTCCTTTCCAACCCGCCGAGGCTTCCTATATAGGCCCGCCTATATCCAGCTTCCGCTACCAAATTTCATCTTCCTCCCCGGCTACACCGAAATTGAATGTCAGTCGTCGGAAAAACTTTCTCGTCTTTGCAACCTCGCGAACCGATCCGAGTTCCCCCTCTCCCCGCGTATTTCGGCGGGTGAATTTTTCAAAATGGCTAATTAAATTTCTTCGCTCGTTTTTTTTTCTCTCTCGCCGAGAACGAGTTTTGTCGCCAGCCAATCTCGATGAATAATTTAAAATCGGTCGGAAGTGAAAAAGTTCCCAACTGCGCTTCCCGAGAATGAGTAGTTTAACGCGCAGTGTGTACACGCACGCGCGAGCAGACCGCGATTGCGTTGCTGGTGTCGTTTAAGAGGATTGCGCGATGGAGGGAGAAAGTTATCAATTCGAAATGAAGTTAATATCGAAATCTATTTGATATCGTATTCGCACAGGTATTACGGAGGTTCCAACTTTAATCGACTAATTCGGCGTCCATTAGGGTCCGAGTAAAATTCTAGAGCCCTGATTTATTTCTTTGGGTGGGTAACACCCAAAAGCGGCTATAAAAAGGGTTGAGAGTTTATTTCGCTCGCGTTCGAGGGGCAGCCCCGCGTATCGACTTTATCAACCAGAAATTATCATAATGTTATTTCGCACGTGGTTTACAGTACGCCGAGGTGGAGAATGGAGGAGCTGGAGACGATGGAGTGGAGCGGCGCGGAGTGCCTAGAGTGCCCTGGGCCACCACCCGAATTCCGGTTGCCACCTCCCCCTCGGCCGCCCTTTCTCACCGAGGGCACTTTTTGCTCGGAGGCACCTCTCGCCGAGCTCGAAGATTGCGTCGCCATACCCGTAAGTATTCCAGTAATAACTCTATAGTTCCGCTCGGTTATGAATCCAAACTTTTTTCATCTCTCTTTCGTGCTGGAGGGAGAAAGGAAAAATTAACTTTCACCCAATTTTTTCCACCCCCGCTGGATTTCGGAAAAAAAGATTTTCGTTTTAATTGGATAACAATTGCGATCTCGTTAGAAGAAATTTCGCTAATTTGTCCAATTTGACGGTAAATAACGTTTTCGCAATTACAAATTCTTTTCAATTATGAGATTAGTTATTACATTAATTACGAAAAATATACACCTCGAGAAATTAGAGGCACCCTCATGAAAAGTGAGCCACTTTCGTGCTGCAGAATTTTCACGAAAGAAGCTCATAAAGTTCAAAAGAATTCTTCGGATTTTAGAGCAAGCTGTATCAACTTGGGTTTTCCTAAATTTTTCCAGCAGTGTTCCTGTACAGTGAATTTGCAAAACTAAATGTTTACACGTCTCCTGAGAAATATCTCGTAGTTAGAATTAGAGAAACGAAACGACGTTCCTCGTTAAGTGACGAATCGAAGATCCGTCGCGATCAAACGACGAGTCTCATCAAAGTTATCGTACGTGAAGAGTCTGCGAATCGTCAGCGGCTATCCCGCATTGTGTATCGCCGTTGTGTCTTATACGTGAAAAAGGACGCGCGACGTGAAACGAGTTCGGAGTTTAATTAAATTCCCGGCTCTCGCGAATCCGCCTCACGTTTCGCACCGAAATCGCGATTCGTAACGACTCATATACGACAAACGTAACGTTGCTTTCTTTTGTAACTCTCGATCCGCTGTCCCCTTTCCACCGAGCTCGCTCTTCGTCGCTTCCGGTTCATCAACTATCTTTGACCGCGGTGGATTCCACCGATACGTGATAATATTTCAAACAGATCGTTTTTCACGATGACGAATGCGAAGACGTTACTTTGAAAAACTGGACATCCACCGTTACCCGGAAGTCGCTCCGAGAAAGAGTTAGCCAAACTGGAGGGTGGAAAGATCTATACGTTATTTAACCTCTTGAGCTATAAATTTAATTTGAAAAAAATTTTCTATCCGCTCGAACATGATTCCTATTTTGGAATAAAAATTAGAAATTTCTTATTCTTTTACAAGTTTAAATTATCAATCTAAATTCAATATTTATGAATCGTAGTCCATTTTAAGAAAGAATCGAGCTAATCTGAAAACTAGTTCTTTTTCAAATAATATTATCTACTAGCTTCGAGGCTGCAATTCGGTCATTCACCTCGGCATATCGATCGACAGGAACATCGATTAAACAAATCTCGACAAGTGCAAAGATCGACAAATAAATCGAACGAGAGTATCATCAGATTAAAAGATTTTGTTTGAACGCGCTTGCCCGTTCGTACGAAGGGGCCTCTTTGATAAATAAGAAAGTAGCAAAACAAGACCTTTTTCTCGAGTAGCACGCCACACGTATACCTATTACAATTTTATCGTGTTTGTCGAGCTAATGGATTGCCGAAGGATGTCGCTCAAAGTTCTCCGCGTGCATCGCGGTGGGTGATTAGAAACAAGAACGGCATGGCTTTAATATTGTTTTTAGTACGACGTCCGTCCCAGACGTTGACGAAAATGTATTTACTCCGACAGGCGCCAACGTTCTGCTACTGCTTCTTCGTTTTTAGTACCCGTCCCTTTTGCTTTTATCTCCATCTCTCTCTCCATCTCTCTCTCTCTCTCTCTCTCTCTCTCTCTCTCTCTCTCTCTCTCTCTAACCCCCACCACCTCCCTTTTTCACCGTCCTCGTCGTTTTTAACCCGAGACACCACCGCTACTATAAATAGACAACACGTGTCTTCAAATTTTCGGTCATTAACGTGGACAGGTTTCGGTCGAAACGATTATTCATTATTATTTATATAGTGTCTGGCTCGGTTTATGTCTTTTTGTATTAAACGTTTCCATGCTATCGACACATGTTCCTATTTTTTTTTCATTTTGATATAAATATGAGTTTGTTTATCTAATCGATTACAATCAGAGTAATTGTTATGTGACACACTTTATCTTGTGACACACTCGGATATTTTCGACTAGATTTATTTTCTGAACATTTTTTTTCGAGAGGACTGTAATTTTTTTTTTTTTTGATTTCATGACTGGAAGTATTGCCAATTTTCAAACTAATTTTGATGGTGGTTCCAGCCGATGTGTTATAATTGAAATATCAATTGATAATTTGCTATTCAATACTCAAGACTGTAAAATTCAGCGAGAAGATTTATCTAGGTGTAATTTGGCTCAGTCGACTACAAGAAATGTAAACGACTGGATACATATTGATCGCACGTGCTCATCAGTGACCCGACACACTCTATCAACCAAATCCGAGATTATACTTGTCTATCGGCTACAAGCTCGAGTATCGAAATTGGAACGTCGAGGTTAATTCTCGTGTCTAAATATATTGATTCGCGTGGCTCTATTTTTTTCCCCCTATTTCCCGAATAAAAATCTCTCCGAAATAGAAACTTTTCGCGATTTATACAGCGAGAGCGAAAAAATGTACGAGGCGCGACAAGGTGTGTACATTAATACACATTTACCGAGTTGTATCTCCCGGTGAAATTTATAAGAAGAGCCCTCCAGCTTTTGTGGATTTTCTCATCCAGCTTTTTGCGTATCTTTCCTCGCCGCAGCCACTCGACTGGCATCGGGGGTAATTAAATGAACTATTTGTATATCGCTGCGCGAGACCTCGTGATTTCGTAAATTACGCGTATATATGTACGTATTTTTAACAAAAAGCTTATATCTTTGTTCTCGCCCGAGATTTTCTTGCTGCTTGGCCAAGTTACTTCTCTCTCTCCCTCTTTCTTTATGTATCTCTCTCTTCTTCTCTTTCTCTTTTTTATACATTAGTTCCGGCAAATACAAGCGCTTGTCGTGCAGACAGAGCAGGAAGGAGTCGGACGAAGTAAAGCAAAAGAAAAAAAAGCAACAACACGCTTAGAGCGCGAGCGCCGGTACAGAAGAGAAAACAATTTATAAGGGAGTTCTGGGCAGAAGGGGGTAAAGAATCCCAGAGCCGGTTGTTTTCGAAAAAGTATTTAAGCGGGTTAAAATCTTGGCGGGAGCGAAAGAGTGGTAAATAAGTGCAAATGGTGAAACGAGAAAATATATACAAGGTCGTTGCAATTAGAGCGGTCTAATTAGTAAATTTTGGGTCGTTATGCGTTGTATACCGAATTGATATAACTGGATCAACGAAGTAGCTGCATGCATTTCGTTGACCCAGCTAGTAGACTACATCGCGCGTCGAATCATTTGGGTAAAAATTTGCCTAAAAAAACACTTTAATCATTTTTATCAGCGCATCGATACTCGATCGATACTTCGCCCTGACCTACTCTCCCAAGAGCAGTTTTTTAAAACTCGAGCCTCGATTCGATATATGCGCCGAAATTAACTACGTTCCGGTTATATATAACACAAAAAATTTAAGAAATTTTCACGAAAAAGGCTTACAAAGTTCAAAAAGCTCAACGGAAAACTCAAAGCGAACTCTGTATCGATTAACGTTGCTCTACTAATTTTTTTAGAAGTGTATATTACACTCCGAAGAGGGACGATCGAGCGCGGAGCGTAATACCGAAAATAGCGCGAGATGACACTCGCGCTTTGATGTCTGCATTTCAGCAGAAAGTCTCTCGCCCTCCTCTCGACTCGCTCTCAATGAGCAGTGGATATTAATTCACGTCGACGGAGACACATTGCTTGTTTTCGATCCGCCACACCATCTGCGATTACGGTGACCCGGGCGGAAAGTTTAGATTAAGTCGGTTGCTCGCTGGCTCGTGCGGCATAATGCTCCGGCCAATTGGACGGGGCCTGAATTTGAGTTATAGCTTCCTCGGAAGGCTCGGCCCGTCCGACTAATAAAAAGCCACACGCACGCGAATACACAGGGTGGCTCGAAAATTGACAGAAAAGTTGAGTCGTATTCTCTATTTTTGTTTTTCGCCCGCGACGCGCCGTTTCGCAGTTATCACGAGTCGTTACATTTTTTTTCCGATAACCAATCGAGAACAACTTTTGGATATTTATTCGCGATCGAGTAACTTTCCGACTCGTACGCTTTTTTCGGGCCCAACGAATTCCGCGGCGCGAAAACAATTTGCGGAAACAACCGAAGCTTTAATATCGCTGAGAATAAATAAGTTATACGATATGGTGGTAATTAAACATTAATCTCATCGAAAAATATATTTCGGTTGGAGCGAATATACGGATAATTGAACAAATTTTTGCAGGTCGAATGTAACGGCGTAATAAAAAGAGATTCTCTTTGTTCAAAATATGAGGCAATTGAGATTATTCTAGGACACCCCGTGGATTTATTTGTGTGTAGGGAGGCGTCAACTTATTCGGGGAAAGGACATTGAGCAGAGGTCTCTCCCCTAGATGGTTTTTCGGGGGTAACGTGGCGGGGGTGGCTTTATTACATACGTGAATTACACGCACGAAACTTATTTCCGACGATAAGTCTCGCGCGGGCAGTTGCAGGTGCCCTAATGTTCCTTTATCCTCTTCTGGAAGAGCGCGGAATGGCCGTGTACGGAAAAGTGCCAACCCTGGGATGCGTCCGACTGGCTATTTTGTACTTTTCTGGCAAGAAAGTGTGTTTGCGCTAAATAAACTTCGGATCGGTACGGATTCGGGAACGGCGTAGGAGCCGAGTCGAGAATAAACGCGAGAGCGAGAGTCGAAAAATCTCTGATGAATATTTAGCGGGGAGCGAGAGAGACGGAGAGAGGCAAGAAAAAGAGAAAGAGAGAGCGTTTACTTAGGCGAACCGATAAATTTCTGGTTTAGCGTTTCGCTTCCGATTAATTTAATTTTCCCGCCGGGTAATCGGAATCGCTGGATTCCCACGGAAAGCCCATATCCTACTTACTCGCGCAATGATACATCTCTCCCCGAAACGAGTTATCCGTGTTTTATCGCCGGCAATTAACCATCGGCTGCGATACGATAAAGCAAAACGATGAGATGTCTCTACCCGTTATAAACAACATAAAGTAGAGATCGGCGGTAATACGGGCTCGTAAAAGAGAATCGGTATTTTCACTGATGCATTTCTGTACAACGAGAACGAGAGAGAGAAAGAGAGAGAGAGAGAGAGAGAGAGAGAGAGAGAGAGAAATATACGTGATATGGCAAATCGATCCTCCGCAGTGCATCTCTCGCGCGCGCAAACTTCACCTGGCGGACTCTGCTCCCGTCGGCCAGATTGTTTCCAGCGGAAACCGCCCCTTCGCACTGTCGGCACCGACGACCAACCAGGACTCGACTGATCCCGCGGGAGAGACCCGACCCGACTCTGTCTCTCTCTCTCTCTCGCTCTCTCTGTCTCTCTCCTTCGCCGACTAGGCGGCCAGCTCACGGCGTCGATAGCGACCCACCGTTATTCCCCTCTCACTCTCGCTCTCTCTCTCACTCTAGCTTGCTCGCCTTTTCACCCTCTCCCCCATAAAAGACCCCCAGGTCTCTGGCGGCCTTCGAAAATCGATGGGCGTCGCTCGTCGCATGCCGCGCTCGTTACACACCGTTCTCTCCTTCTCTCTCTCTCTCTCTCTCTCTCTCTCGCTCTTTCTCTCTCTTTCGCTTTCTCGCCTATCCCTCGATTACCGATCGCAAGATCGCACACGCGCTACTCCCAAAAATTTCGATTTCAACCGTGCCGCGGGAGAATTTTCGCCCAACTATCGCGAGAACTGCGGCCGTTCCTCGTTTCCCATGTGGCACGGTGTATTCGATATTGGAGCATATTTTAACGATAATATTAACAGTAATAATTCGATAATATTAGAGCAATATTGAAACGGGTTTGGATCAATATTGGAGCAAGGCTAGGCCAATATTGCTTTTGCGAGTGTTATTTTCGTTTTATTAGAGCAGAGCCGCGATTACGAGACGACAACATTGCTGCAATATGTTGCCTCGTTATACGCGCAAGCTCAGTTGGGAAAGAATAATCCTTCCCGGATGAAATTTTCATTACGCCGACATAAGATTACCTCGGTACGGTTGCAAGAGCTACGCGTTAAGAACTAATATAGAAAAAGGGATTCAACGCTTACCCCTTTTTTTCAGTCCGTCGAGGTAATTTATATAGGTAGCTCTTTTACATTGTGCACGCGGAAACCTTTCTAATTATCCTCCGTTGACTACAATGAAACATGGCGCCATTTGTAAGGGGAGTTGAAATAAAAGATATACTTGCGCGGAATTTCGTTATCTGCCTGCGCGTTACCATTGCGATCAACCCGCGCGTATTTTTATAATCTTTTATCGTACATTTCACCTATTACCGCAAAAAACCGGCAGAAACACGCAGGGCGAAATAATTTTCGTGTTTTACTTCCATTTTATTTAATTGACGTTAAAAAACTTTTTCAAAATATCACCGGTTGGGTATAACTGGAAATGAGATATTAACGTTTTTCCGAAATGACGCTATTTTCCATATTCAAAAATACAGGGCGAAGAAGAAAATTATAAAAATTTAATTTCGATCCGATTTACGTCGCTGCACACTGCCGTACATGTATACATCGCGCTATACTCGTTTTTTAAATTTCAACGGCTCGAATAATGCCGGCGACGGGAACGAACGAAATTTTTTATCATAATTCTCCACGCGTTCTCTCTAACCTGCGCATCGACGTATTTACATTAATGCAAATAACGGAGGGAGACGGATAGAGAGGTAGAGAAAAAAAAGGCGTATATGTCGTTTTATTCATAACGTATCACTTTCGAACCGATGCCACTCATGGACGGTTTGTCCCCGACTCGATATTTCGTGTCGGAGGAGGAGGAATATTTATCGAGCGCGTTACATCTCCCACGCGCTCTTTCAAAACACGACTGACGTAACGAGCTCGGTAATCCAGCCTCGCTATTCACGGGGGGTGACTTCACAATACCGCATTATTCGGTATCTAATTACACGAATATTTGTATCTTTTTTTTTTTATTATTTCCTTTTCACGGTGACAGTTCGGTTCGCTCTTGAGAGACACGAGAAATAATCCGAGCGATCGAGTCCGGAAGTTGGAAAACGTTCGAGACGAATATGGAGGATTATCGGATACAGCGCGACGCTCGTCCGGGTTATTGAAAAAAATTGTCGAGCAGCGAACGGGGAGGGGGAAAAAAATTTAACCCCCCACCCCGGGACTCGATCTCGCGTCGATATAACGGAACGGGAATACCCGAGGAAAGTAACGTGACTTAAGAAACCAAAAGTTTAACTTCCCCAAGTTCCTCTTTCTTCGCTTCTCGAGGAAATTACCTACCACGACCTTCTTTTCCACCCTTCGCAACTTCCACCCCCTCCTCCCCCTCGCTCCGTACCACCCCCTTTTACCGGCATCGCGAGCGACATCGATCGAGTGCAACTTTCGAACTGCCGGGACGATCTCCTTTCCCGCGAGGTGACGAAACTTATGGTCGCCATTTCTTTCCCACCCCATCCGTCCGGGCAGAAGTTATTATTTCCGAGAAGTCGAAATGTTAATCCCGCGATTCGAGATTCGCTTTCGAAACTCTTTTCGTCATTCGCGAAACCGAGAACCCCACCGAATGGATTTTCTGCGTCCCCGAGTACGAGGATTGGTTTATTCTCGCCTTCGATTGACTCTCGCGTTGGTTAGCGATTCGAGTTTTTCTACCGAGTGTCTCGACATTTTGGCATTGTGCGTGGCAGTTTTATGCAAATTGAAACAAATCACTTTCGAAATAGATAACAAAGTTTGCTTTTCCTCGAAACATTTCGTAATTCGGTTCCGCTATTTTCGTATCGAAGCTCCGTTTCCGTTCGAGCGAATTCCCCGAGTGTAAGAGATTAAATCAAATTCGCAGTGTATCGAAAACCGAGCTGATTAGTAGTGGAGATTGGAAGCCCGTTTAGTGTCTCGGGCTCGCCGAGGGATCAGCATTCGCGCCGGTGGCTCGAGGACGAATGTCGCTTACCCGTTTCCCTTTCTCGCAAACAAGAGGGGAAAAGAGAAACAGAGAGAGAGAGAGAGAGAGAGATAAGGGGGTGAGAAGCTCGTTGCGGTCTCTCCCTCTACGGTGTTTACGCGCACCTATTCGGTATAATCAAGGGCAGATCGAGGATCCGTAACGAGGGTGTCGCAAAGCCCCGAGACTCTATCTCTTCCCCGTCGTAGGAGCGAGCGAGATGGAGCGATATCGCGTTCGGAAGCAACTCTCTGTCGGTAGCCACCGATCCGTACAATGGCCCTCGCCGGAGGGACCAAATTTCGGAAGAGGAAAATGGGAAAGAAGAAATATTGACGCCGATGGTGAGAACCGCGATTAGCCCGAATTGATTTTCTTTGTCGAGTGTCGACGAATCGAACCGATGGGAATAATTCACGGCTTGTTAGTCGCTTTGGGCCATCGATATAATTCCGATCCGAATTAATACCTGTTCTACCGTATAATTAAGCCGTGTGTGCGTTACGAGTTAATGAAATTTCAATCCTAACATCGGCGTAATAAAGCTTCTTAACGGTTGATACAATCGTCGACCGTTTCGTGTTTGTACAATTTTCGATTTCCTAATTGCAAGATTCGAGTATACCAAATGATGGAACTGAGAGAACACAAAAATAAAAAATCGATCAATTTTTGTGCTCGGGGGGTTGGGCGAATTACCGTCACGGGGCGAACAAAGGACGCACGTTCGAGAATTCCGAAAAAATTCGCAACGCAGGTACGAGAGCATAGCTCGCTCCTTATGGGAGTTGTATGGTGATTTTCGTTTCGCGCACCTTTGACGCGCTCGCGAGGGAATAATAATGGCGCGTTTCCTCTCCATACACGTTTATTCTTTCCCTATTGTAGTTTTCAGCGATATTAAAATTCAACGTGTATCGCGTCGGAATAGAGCGAGACGGTTGGGGGGAGGACGGTAAATTAATTTCAGCGCGCCAATGACTACGCGAACGCTGCAATCCTCTGTGGATTTCCATAGATCTCTGTTTGTTGTAGATATACAGAGACGTTTCCCTACCCGCGGAAGGTTATCCTGTAAATGACGTTCCGTGTGTATATCGTTTCTCCGCATCAAATTATCACGAGGTCTATATATATCGCACGGGAGAAATACAAATAAGGCGAATAACAGCCGAATGAATAAAACAGATACTTGTCGCGCTAACGAATATCGAATCGCGCGTTTGAATTGCAGATGGGCCACTCGCGTGAATAAATAAACCGAAGTTCCGATGGACACGGCGCGCTTTGCTGTACCTCAGACGGGTACACGCGTATTAGCGTCCGAAAATGGCCCCCTTCCTGTTGTTTCATGGAAAATCGTAAAATACCGAACGGAGCTTTCCGTTTTAACGTCCGATGCACCTGCATTGTGCACGTTATGCATATTTCCGCAGATTACCAATAATGGCTCGTGTTCGCATCACGAAATGGAACGAACTTTGCAAATAAGAAGAGAAATAAATACATTAAATGAAATTGATAGATTATTCGTTGTTAATAAATAAAAAATAAAAGAGAATTAATAAATCACACATTTTAACACTCGATTCATTAGTTACTGTCTAGACCCCTCAAAAGTGAATTGTCGAAGAGCATTCGTGCCTCCAAAAGTGTCAGTCAAGGGTGAGGTGGTCATTACGCGACACTCTGTATACGAAACATCAATTTGACCTCCTAAAGAGCCAAAGGCTTTTGTACTTACTCGACTGAGATTCAATGTTAAGGTAAATTTGCGCGGAGGAGTAGTCTCGCAAACGAAGATGATGCGTATTTTAATAAGCATAAAATTGCAGTGCAGAGAGAGAGAGAGAGATAGAGAAAATCTCGGGCGAGCGGGCACAGCGAATGCCGAGGATTTGTTTTCTTGGAGATTTTCATTTAGCCAACTCCCTTAAATCGTAAAAGCCGTATTTTATCTTCTATTTTCACCGGCGTATTGCTTATCTTCCCTCGCGTTGAATGCAAAAGCTAGAAATTTTTTCCCCCGAACTCGCGTCCCTGCATTTTCATTTTTGACTCGCAGCTAATTTAAACGTCTTTTACGCGCGATTGCGTTTGTCAGAGTTGAACCCGCGCGATCCAATCTCGAAAATAGCCAAACTGAAAAGAGTATTTCTTGCGCAGATCCTCGAGTCAAAAAATTCGGTCTTTGTTTGGATTCAAACGAGTTTCAAGTCGCGTTATCGGACGAGTATAAAAAGCACTCTTTGAAAACCGTAGAAATCTCTAGTTTCCTCTGGACAGAATTTTTCATGTACGACAATACGACGTTATTATTCGTAGCGCCAGATTGCACATAAACGAGATAGAGAGAGACGGGGAGAGTAGTTTTAACCATAATCACGTCGAAATTGTTGACAAACTGAAAACTCGCCCCGGCTTGAATAATTTAACGCTCTATAGAGCGTCTTCTCTGCGTCTGTGGGCGAGTCTCGCGGGGATAAAGCTCGTCGTACAGTCGCGAGGTAACCGTGCTCGTCTGCAGTTAGACGTTGAACGCACCATTTTAGGAATATTTAGCGACGAACGCGCTGACACGTACCCTTCCCCTCCTCGTTCTCTACCGCGTCTCCAGTTTCTGGGCGCACCCGTTCCGCAAAACTCCTCCCCGCGTACCCTTCTCATTACCCCGAAAATTAATGTCGCCCGCAACTCCGGAGACGAGCGCGCGCGGCTACTTGAAAACTTTCCCCGCGCCAGACGGCGGGTAGGCGTACCTGATATCGGGATTTTCGAGCACCGCCGCTAGCTTATATTTTTTCGCGTCAAATATTTGTTCTCGATGTTGCTACATCTATTGTAGACCAACTTCTTCGATGGATAGACAAACCTCGAGTTATGAATAACCCGAAGCATTGCAGCTTTTTCACTGCGCAAACCCGAATACTTTTTCTAAAGACTTTGAACGAGAATAACATTTTTTTTTTTGTAACTGGATATTACATTGAAATTTCGCTCGTCAAATTTGTGATTGATGAATTACTTTGGTTGATTATTTGCAGTTTTTGAAACTGATATATCTTCATTTTTAACGAATCGAAACGCGAAAATAACAAGCACTGTGATTAAAAATTTTCGAAAGCCCCTAAGCAGTTTCTAGACGAATTCGCGAACTTTCCGATATCTCATTTACTTGAAAATATTTACCTGAATTTTTTTCTCAAGCAGATTCCAGGTCACTCCCAGATCTTATTATTCCTCGAGCCCTTTGTGGAATTTAATCGAGATTATTATTATTACTATTATTATTGTTCATTCCAAGACGTTTCGCGTTTTCGCGCAAATCGGCTCAAAAGTCGAGGAAGCATTTGAATAACTCGTTTCCTCTCTCACAAAGCGAGCGCATCTAGAGAGAGAGAGAGAGAGAGAGAGAGAGAGAGAGAGAGAGAGAGAGAAAGCGAGCGAGCGAGCATCGAACGCGCGTAAGTGATTCCATCGGGGGGGGGTCCGGGGTGGCTCGGCTCACAAAGAAAAGGTCCGTTTGATGAAGAGAAATGCGATTAATCCGAAACATCCCTCGGTGGAGCGTTTCCTTCCTACGAAGGAGAATTGCCCCTCTTCTTCGTTATTCCGGACCGCAGGGTGCTTACCGCTTAATTCATACGTAACTAGATAACTCGAGTTAGTTTGCCGCTTAACTCGAATCACCCGCTCAGCCCTCCGCCGCCGCCTTTTCGCCCACGCAGCTCTCTCTCTCTCTCTCTCACCCGCCGTGGAAAGTTGACGCGAAGAACCACGAGGGACGGCTAATTTTCCGAAGGCAGGAATTTACCCAAGTTTCGCGCAAACCGGCCGTCGAGCGAAAGAGTTTTCGTATTTACGCTCCCTTCGAATATTCATCTCGCGATTCCTATGAAACGATGAAAAAATAAAAACGAGAACGGCGGAAAAATTTTGTTAATAACGGCGCGCGGATACGAACAATGGATTCACCGAATAGTTTGAAATATCGCTCGCGGTGTAACGAAATACATCGTCGATAAAATAAAAATTGTTTATCGGCGCGCGAGCGATATTCGGGAACCGATGGAAAATAAATATACTAAGCATTTTTTATTTAGATAAAAGGAAACACGCGAAATACATATTCAGACGATGGAGGGGGGAACAAGGAGGGCAAAAAATGAATCCGACGTCGGTACGCATATTTCATCGGTTTTGAATGTTCGCCGATGCGTACGTGGATTCGTTCTGCCTCGAATATCAAAAACAATTCAACCCTCTGTTGCCGGCGTGCGTAATCGGAAAAGGGTTTTCGGCTATGTAGCGTATAATTCGCTCGAAACATTTCCAGACGAAAGAGGCGTAGACGGATACGTTTCAGAGACATTTAAACTATGGGTACATTATCTCAAAATGGTGTTTCGATATCACGCCCGGTTGGAATTTCAATTCGCTCTCGCGAGTATCTATATCGTACCTCGGAATTATCACCAAGTTCTTAAATATATTATGAAATTGGGAAAACTCTGAAATAACAGCCTCTTGGCGTTTCGAGATCCGACCATTTCTGCAATATTCATATACAGCGTACAAAAATTCACAAATTTTCGTAAAAAACTACTTTTTTTTGAAACAAACTTTTTATTAACGTTCCTCAAATCTTTTTAAAGATTATATCAACACATAATAGCTAGAAAAACTCATTTGTAAAATCGGTACGAAAGTGAATATGTTTCTACCTCGCCTCTTCAGCTTTACGCGCTCATCGTTACACCTCCGTGCATTTTTGATCAACTCTCAAGCAGTCAATCGAAAAATCAAAACTCGGCTCGAATAATGCCGTAATCAAATGGGCGTTCGTTTACGCGTAAATATCAATTGAATCTAATTGCCAGGATCAAACGGCGCTTTAGCCGAGGGAAAATTGATGCGAATTAAATGGAGTCGGGTTCGGTCGCGAATAAACTTCGCTCTAAACAATTTTTCGTTGGGTTTCGGCGGGCTCGCGTATGTGCCGCGAATCGTTCTTGGCAACTCGTCAAATCGAGTCGGGCGAAAGAGAGTGCCGAGCGCGAAAGAAAAAGGGATGGTATATGGGAGTGGCTTCGCGAAGTCGCTAGGTAGATGGCAATAAATAACGCCGCGCGATTCTCGCACGACGATAAAGTGTCGCATTAGGGTGGGATTCTTTACCGAGTAGATGCACCAACAAAAACCAAAGCGGTTACGATTATTTTCCTGACTTTTTTATCCGGTTTTTCATTCCCTTTGCAATTGGATATTTTTGTACGCGTAACGATCGAGAAGAATATCATTCGTCGATGAACGAGCAATAATAATAATCGACGTAATCTAAATAATAGAATAATATATATCGGCGCTTGCGCACTGCATTATAAATAATACGAATAAGCCAAGCCATCCGCAGACGTCATTTCGCATGATTTGACTCTCCCCATTTCTGAATGCACGCGATGGCGTGCGTTATACACGTCGCAATTTTTATGCTTCGCGGAAGACTACCCGGTGTGCTACGAAAATCTTATTCGCATCGATTCATCCGTCGTGTCGAATCAACAAAACGCGAAAGGATATGCGAGGGGATATACGAAGGGGATTTTAAATTCGGGATTTTTGTTATTCTAGAATTTCGCCTTTTACTTTATTTTTCTGTCTGCGTTTTACTGAATTTTTCAGTAGAAAATAAAGACCGAGAAAATAAAAGCGAAATAAGTAGCTAGTTATATACGAGGAATGTAACTGTGGTTTCTTCTGGCGCATTCTTTCGAAACTGATAACTCATGCGATCCTTATCGGCAACCGGAAGACGTTATCGAGCGCGCGCCTGAAATAGCCGATGCAACGAATGATTCAATGGCTTACTCGTTTTACAGCACGAACCTATCGGCAAATAACGATATAAGATTTCGCCAACACTGTATGAATTTTATCACTCGACAATTCGATCGGATATCGTAGAAATTAGATTATCGAAATTCGCCCTAACGCAATTGCTCCACATATCGATAGAGTAAAATTCAAATTGCGAGGGATCCAGCCAAAAATCTCTCGGAGCGTTTAAACGCGACAACTGATTAAATTTGTCCGAGCGTTGTTCTCGCAACGACACAGCCGAGCGCGTACGAGGTTGCAGTCGATACATCATTATGACGCGAGGTTGTTTTCTAAACTTTTTAAACGATAGCGAGAGAAGGAAAGATTCTCTTACGAGGGTTAGTTTCCCCGGTGAATCCATTAGCCGACGCCATTAATATCTCGGTAATGATGAATGATGAGACCGTGCGAAAGATGTAGGGAAAGAGCTCGCGGATGACTCGCGATATATAGATATGCGTTTTCGGTGGAGAGCGAGAGTGCCGAATGGGGTGAGGGAGGTAAGAAAAGGAAGAGAGAGAGAGAGAGAGAGGGAGGGAGGGAGGGAGAGGTTGAAGGCACCGGGAGAATTCCTCCCTCGACTGTTCCCTCTTATATTCCACCCCACGCCGAGCTTCGAAACTCTCCCGACGTCTAACCTTTAATAAATGCCGCTTTCCCTGGCACTTTGCCAAACAACGCGTCGTACAATACCGATGCCGCGTATCGCTTTATCTGTATCGCGCGTTGTCCCTTCAAAACCCATGAATGCCACGTCAGAATGTACATTCATTACTCAAAACACAATTCTCTCTCGCTCTCTCGCTTTCCATCGCTTTCTCTCCCAATACGTTTGACCGATATTTTTCATTGATACATATAGCACCGTCACCAGACCATCTTTTGGCCGAAGAAACCCCAGACAAAAAAATTGGATCGGTTCTTTGTCCAAAATCTAAATGGTTCTTCGATTGTATCGCTGCGTTGTTTCGAATTTCGCATTTATAACAAAAAGTCTCGTCTCGTGATTAATTACGAAATTGGAGATTCCATGAATTTATCTAATTACAATTGGATTTCCGTCTCGAATTCAGTTTACCAACTAATATAATACCGCACCCGATCAATTTGCGCGGAACGCCTACATACCTCGGCCGGTTCATCTAATATTTCATACAATATGCAATCGATCATAATCACGCGTACAAATTTCGGGGTTTTCCGATAGCGGGTAAACCGTCGTTGGAATTATGTTAATTGATTCAATAATTACAATTACATCGCGGTAACGAACGATTAGGGATGGTTATTCATCGTCGAATTCGCGAATAGTAGGCAGTTTTGTTTCAATTTCTAAACAAAATTCTCTAGCACGCGCGCCCTCGATGCGATAATTTCGTCATGTCGGTGCAGAGCGTCTACGATATAAGACGATTATTGTTCAAAGTCGAGGTATTGTCTCTGACGTAGAAGGGAGTATTGACACGTGAGAGAGAGAGAGAGAGAGAGAGAGAGAGAGAGAGAGAGAGAGAGAGAGAGAAGTGGGAGGGGGTAATTAGAAACAGGGACGAAATTAGGGCGCAGCACATGGCCTTTGTCGAGCCTCAGTCGAGCTCTCAGAGGGGGTAAAAGTTCGTGTAGAAGGCTCGTAAATAAGGCGTAGCGAGCTCGCGATGATTCACCCTGCCTTGCCATACTTCTTCGTGGCAACAATATCTCGTTGACATTCAGACGTTCCAGTCGCTCCTCCTAGACAGTGTTTCTCCTTTTTCTTCTCTCTCTCTCTCTCTTTCGCACTCTCTAGGGAAATAATCCCAATTGTTACTCCAATCCACGAGCAGAGCAAGTGTCGATACTTTGCGTAAAAACTTGTGAATAAAATTGTTTAATTTTCTATTTTTATTCGACAATATGCAGCAACATTCGGAACAATGGCTCTTTTCGCGAGTCATTGTTACCGTTTGTTCCTTGTTTTTCCACAACTCGACAATAGAATCGGGAATGCGAGGGCAGGGGCGTTTTCTATACGGACAACGGTCAAGAGTCAACGATACCCCGCCGATATCTTTCGGACGGAGAAAGCATTCGCTCTAATAGATACAACGAGCTGACAGTTTCGGGGAGGGTCCGGAACAATCTGTTATACATACGCGGGCGTAAATTGCAACGGGGCACCGGCATTAACGTTCAACGCCTCGGCGCAAACGTAAAATCGTATTTAGCGGCTGACGCGAAAGTATAAATTACGCGCTCGCATTGTCCGTAAATGACCTGTCTGTTGACGACCCCCACACACTCTCCCGGCGTAGGCCCCGTTTCCACCGCACGCGCGCTCATCGTGTAATTTCTCACGGAACGTCGATGTAACGCGTCCCTGCCCTAAATCGATCAAATTGCTTTATCGCCGGTTCAATTATTTCTACAAAATGCAGTATCGATTACCGACAAACCGGCATTGTCGGGGTATAAAGGGTGGCCCAGAAATAAAACTCGCCCAGATGAATCAGTAGCGATCGAATTTCGAACAAACTCGTTTCGTGATTTACAGTTTTCTTTCTGTCCGAGTTTCTTCAACATTCTTCTGGAATAAATTGAAAATTTGCCAACCTACCTACTTGATAATTTATCCTGTGTGGTAAAACATTCTAAAATCTCGGGGGACTTAATCTAGCAAAGAGCTCAAAGATTTCTCTATTTTTTTCCAGATGATCGATGCGTCCTTCCACACGAATCCATCGCTACAGAGCACAGCGTTGATACTGACGTGCACGGTCGTCCTCCTCCTAATGGCTGCGATCGTCTCCGTTGTCTTCTGGAAGTAAGTATCGATTAAATTTGCGACGAGCGGTTAGAAAACCGAGGGAGTAGTTTGTACGGGAAGGACGCCGGGAGTCACGGAACGACGATAAATTTTCTCGAAATCGAAATTTTGCGAACGTAAGGGGGGAGGGGTGGGCGCGCTCGCATTTCGCCGACGAACATCTGTTGCGAGGAATACGCGCACGCTCGCTCGTGGCGAATGCGTCGGGCTGGATGGAGAGCACGCGTCGTTGGAATCCTAGGGGCCATTAAATTAACCAAAAATAGTCCATTTCGACGACAGGGGGGGCGTGCACGCTCGAACGCTGCAACGCGCGACGAATGGACGACTCTCGTCGTGCTCGAGTGCGGAGTGCGCGTACCGAGAACGACTCGTCGACTCGTGAATGAAAAAAAATAAATCAGTCGGATGAAATACGATAAACCTATTTTCAAATTAGCCTTTCGTTACTCCCATCGACAGTTTTGGACCCGCTCTTGCGAATTTTAAAAGTCACGCGAGAAAGGTTCATTAACGAGCGTGAAAAGATTGTGAAAAATGTTCTTAACTTGCACATACTTGGTATAAAAAAGTATGTGAGTACTGAAAATAATTTGTTAAATCCATCCATTCTAAACGATAACTTATTTTATCGAACAAAATATTTATTTTCACATTTTCAAATAAATAAGTAGCTCGAACAAATTTTTATTTTCAGTGAAAGTTGAAAATTCAGTATTGGAATTTGACTTTGACATACATGTGTACTGAATGTCAGTCGCAGAGTATGAAATATATGGTAGTATTCGAAAATCAATGTGCAAAGTACGTTAATATCCCATATCAAAAACAATTTATTTCAGCGGAATTTTGAAATATGTAAAAGATCGTGAATTATATGTTTAATACGTTATTACACTCATTATTTTTTAAAAGTCATATATTTATTTCGAATTCAAGAAATACGCTCTTGAAAATCTCGAAGCTGTACTTTGAAGTCACATTGTATAAAACATATTGTTTTGTAAAAATTCGGTTAAACATTTTTTTTCTTGGAAATATTTCAAAAATTGCTTAGCATTCTAACGAACGAGGTGTTCATATTTCGGTAATAGTTGAAATTCCGCGAGGCGTCGGAAAACGCGAGACTTCAAAGTTGAAATTACAATTTAACTGTAAACCAACTATTACCCTGTAATATCGCGACACCGAAATATCACACAGTATGGCAGAACTATCTGAAATAGCGAGATCTTGAGTTCCAAAGAAGATTGAATTTCAAACGGAGTCGCGCGAGAGGTAGAGAAAAAAGTTTAGCAGCGATTAACCATCTCGGAGGCATTTATAAACTCGCACGTACGAAGTTGGACTTCTTTTGATCTTTCGTTTGTCTCTTCTGTGCGTTTCTCCTCCCACCACGCTTATCGCGCTATCTCGCTCGAGCTTATCCCCGTGCAACCCGCTCGGACGCACGGGGCTCCGACATTTTGAACGCGCACGCGCCTCGGGGATTTACCCCCTCGCCCCTCGCCTCCACACGGCTCGCCCTCGTTCCCGTCTCTAACGTTACAAGGCTGTTTCGCCGTAAGGAAAAGGGAAAAACACGCGAAATGCCCGCATAAAAAGCAATTCCGTTGGTGAAAAAGTCTTTATCGCGATGAGCTAGAGAGCGGGAGGCGGAGGGGGGGTAACTATTTCGGTTGATATTTTTTTTGCCTCTCTCTCGCTCAAACATTAAAGAAGCTTTTAAACTCGGAGTAATTATCATACGCTCCTCTCTGCGAATTACTTATTTCCGTTTATCCAACGGGGCGAGTTTCGGAGAGATTTTCGCGTCTCCGAAATTCGCGACGAGCGGCTTCCGCGATTTATTACGCAACCCGAAAAACGCGGACCGTTTAAGCCAGTCAATGGCCCGGACCTGGCGTGCTATTTCGGGCGGGCCGCTCCGAGAGAGCGAGGAAAGTTTATCGAAACTTCGTTTCGCCGAGTAGTCGCGGGCTGCGATGGCCCTGTCCATGAATCCACGAAGATCGGGCCGATTGTTCGGCGAGCGCCTACCCCCGGCTAACACCGATTAACTCCCCGAATCGGCAGATTTCGGAGCGGAATGCCGGATTTCGGTAAATACCGTCGACTTTGCGACGTTCTTCGCGGCATTTCCCGCGGAGATGGGTTTTACGGAGTTTTTGTTTCGAACGAGAACTTGACGAGAACTATGAGATTGGAAAATTTTTGTTATAATGCTAACATAGCCGTTTCAGATTGACTCAAATTGTTGGATACTGCGAGTAAATTTGCTTTAAAAAAATAATATCACTCGATAACGTTGAAGTTGAAAAACAATGAATCGCAAAGTATTTAAAGTAGAGAATTTCTCAGTCAACCGAATTACTCTATTTTTCGATCGCAAAAACGAGTAGAAAATAAACCCAGTTAAAGAGTACTCGATAACTACTCGGAACCCGATTGAAAGGAATTCCTCATAGAATACAAGAAATTCCTCTCAGCCCGGCGGCGAATTTTCAAAGCGAACAGGGAAATAAACGAGAGTGGGATTCTCGAGTTTCGAGACCCGCGGTTGGTGCATCCGATAATGGCGTCGCTCGCGATAAGCAGTACAAACCGATGTCAACAGGGACGTCGTTGTTGGATACTCGACACATCGCGCGGGCTCCAGGCTCGCCGCGGCTCGCGCAACAAAAATACGCGAGAATATCGCTACCGTCAAAGAATTACAGCCAGCAGCTGCGATGATTTCGACGCTTTCAGCGTTGCACTCCCCGAGTAAAAAAAAATTTTTCATCCAAATTTTAATAATTCCTTAGTCTTGCTCGGTATTCGAAAACCGTACCGTTTTTTCGACTTTGATCGGCCAGATTGCGAAAATTTCCCGAGGATGGGTATCCTCCTTTTGAAAATTCGCTGAAACTTTTTTATAGACCTCGCGGGTCAAAGTTTTTCGATTAGACGCCGCGCGGCGTAAATTGTTTGATTGCCCGCGGAACGAGCGCGCGGAAAGAAAACAGAAATAATTTGCGTGCCGGCGCGAGGTGGGAGGGGGCCCGCGAAAAATACCTACACGGCGAGCTCGAGAGCGTGAATATGTTTTTCTCGTTTCGCTGCGGTTTTTCGCCCACTTCGCTGCCGCGTGTTTTTCCAAACCGAAAGAGAGACAGTGTGCACGAGAGGAAAGAACCGAGCGTTTACGAGCTTTAAAATCGCAAATAATCGAAACGCCAAACTTTCCTACGGGGCGCTCGCGTCGGGTGATTTATGTCAGTTGCCATAAACGAAAAATCGAAATAAAAAGTAACGAAAGAGGGGAAAAAAAATTTTCGGATATTTTGCCAACTTTTTTTTGCCTCTCGTTCAAACGCGGTTAATCGATTGTAACGAACAGCGAAGTCATGCTTCTTCACCGTACAGAGTCAATATTTTTTTTTCATCGCGATATTTTTTATCGCGCGTCCTGCGTGTCGCGATATGCCCTACCGTGTTATCCGTCGTTTCCCCGTATCGCGTTTTTCTCACCTGGAAAACTTCCTTTGACTTTTTCAGCACGGTCGTAGAGAATCGATCGAAATTGCGGTCACTCTCGTTACAGCGACATTTTCGGGATTAGAAATTTCTTCTTACATCGTTTTATACCTCGAGTCAGGAAAACGAGATTAAAATTTTGAGATAGAAATTCTATAAAGGAGCTTAAAATATCGATAATTTAGTCACATTTGTGAAAATAACGAAATTAAAAGTTTAATAACAAAAAAGTATAAAATACGGATTTTTCGAAAACCGTAAAAATTTTCTGCCTCACATGTTGCTTGGCAAATTTGACATCTACATCGCGAACGGTTTTTATCGAATTGGGACATCCTGTATACACCCGCGTTTTTCTTTCCTGCAACATCCTGCCGGAGCGTGGTCCCATTTACATGGAAGAGATTAAAAATCCAATAAAGCACTTTGCGGATCGTATCGAGTCTTCGTCAAACGGGGGAAACGTTGCGTTTTACTTTAATCCATTATCCGAAGAGGTGGGAGGGGTGTGAGGGTGGAAGAGTTGCGCATCGAAGCACGACAGAGCTCGTTTCGTTTTACTCTCGACGGGACATGTCGATCGTCATCGATTGCTGTCCCCTCGCTGAAGTTTCACCGAGCTTCGTTATCAGCATTTAAAAAGCACGTGTAATTGTTAATTAAGATCCTTTCACTAAATGTAATTAAAATTTTCGAGTGTTATTCTAAAGTACACGTGAAATTTAAAATTTAAATTCGAAATAATTAAAAATGGAGTAATTCCATACGGAAAATCTGATATCTCGTTTGAAATAATTTATAGTTAGCATACATTGGTATTCCAAGCTGCAACTATTGAGTTTTCCAATACGAGAACGACATTCTCGTTTTAAAACCATGTGTTGATAAAATAGTAATCCTTCTTGAACAATTATTTTTCCTTTAAATTCATTCATTTTCATTTTTATAGATTCGTTTTCATTAACTTCTCGTTCAAAAGTATAGGACGAGATTACACTGTTAACCCAGATCTTTATTTCTTTTATACAGCGATAGAAATAAACTAATAAAATTACATATATATGAATGAAAAGAGAACATTTTTGAGAATTTTCTGAGAGCGTGTGCTCTTTGATGTCGACATAATGTAAGCTCTCTCTCCTCTCTCTTTCTCTCTCTCTCTCTCTCACTATTTCGCTTCAAGCAACGTGGTTGTTGCTCTTTACCCGGTAACGGCTAATGCACGATAAACCAACGACGCCTCGCCGCATCCACGAGCCGAAGCGCCTACGTAGACCGCACCCACTCGCACCTACACAGCCCGGCACGCACGCACTTGCACACGGTGTCCCGTAAAAAGCAGAGAGAGGGGTGGCTTTCTCTCTTTAAAAATGGATCAGGCTCTATAGGACGGCTTCGATTGGACACGATTGAACAGCCCGAGGGTCCCTGTCCGTTCCAATTGCGGTGGATAGCTCGAATCACTGTTTATACGAACGCGCCGTTTCCTTTGTTCTCATTGACACGGAACATCCTGTAGCGAGTGTACGTCGGATCTTTTCAAGGGTTTCTCTTTTTTTTCGCCCGTTGATGGAAAAAATAAACACTACTTTCGAGACACCCCGTAGGTGGAAATCTACCGATAAAAGACTCGCTAGCGCCGAGAGTGAGCGCTGAAGAGAGAAAGAGACGCGATAGAGAGCTCTAAAAAGAGAGAGAGAGAGAGAGAGAGAGAGAGAAAATCCGTGAGCCCTTGGCCAAATATCAGTTTTCCAACACTTCGCCCGATCTCACCTTCAACGCTCTCGTACAGGGGGTTAACGAGTTTTAGCGCGAGTGCTTTCTACTCGATGTCGACTTCGAGAGGCAGTAAAGCGAAATAAAAACCGCACTCGTGGGCCTCCCGAATCAACGTTATTCGGCCGGAAATGCCGGCAGGGGCGAGTCACTCGAGCCGCTACAACGCGCCAAGCCGATTACGGTTCCTCGTTATAGCGAACCTCTTCGGATTGAAGACTCTCGTTACAGCGTAGCTTTTACAAAGACTGCTTTGATTCGCGGTACTTTTCTCTCAAGATGTATTACGTATACTAGGTGTGTCAGATTTGTCGAACTTGAGATATTTCAAATAATTAGAAAACGAATCATCAAATTAGTAGAAAAATACTGTTAATTCCGCACGATAGATTGAATTATTGTAGTTTGGTTAAACTTAATTGCGAAATAAGTAACCGAAACAATTCACCATTTGAAACGGCTAAATTTCGCTCTCAAATTTCTCCCACAATCAGTGCAATAAAGCTTTTGATTGGCTACTCCCGAAAGCCGAATAATTCTCCAGTATCGAGAAAATGAGAAACACGTATTCCTCGGAATTTCAAGATCTGTCGACTCTCGTGCATCCCCAAAAGTCGAATCCGCCCACCCCGTACGTACACATCGAAGAGTTGCTTCTCAGCGAATTAGCGAGATTCCACTCGCGATAAATACTCGAATAGTAAGTGAGATTCTGTACGGTAGAGGAATATTAAATAATCCACTCGACGGGCGAATTCCAGCCCGAGCGTTTTGCTTTTAATTTCTAATGGCAAAGTTGGCCGGGCGTAGCCCAGGTATATCGAACTTTTTAATTGACGCATTAGAAGTTGGTCGCGTTCGGAAACGACCCGATCAAGCTCAACGTGAATTTTCTCTTTCTCGCGGCAGCGAGAAAGAGAGAGAAGCAGGCCGTATTTTAGTGCTGACTCTCTCGAACCGTCGGGGGCTCGGGCGTCCTCGCGGAGTATCGATTATAGTCGCCGGAGACTGCTCCGCACCCTCGCGTCATACCGGCTATGCGGTATACATACCGCGAGAGTTAAACAAAGCGCGTAATAAACCGATTGTTTTCGGGGAAACAACGCGACGCGACGAAAACCGATTCAT
>NCVS01001976.1:0-25096 GCA_003055095.1 Goniozus legneri | reverse complement strand
ATATATATATATATAAGCCATTGTAAGAGAAAATTATGTGAATATTTTCGAATTGGAGTCCGTGAACTTTCAGGAAAGTATTTTTTCTTACGAGCTTTAGAGTATTTTTTTTGTCTTTTGAAGGATTCATTTAGCGATATCAATCAGTGGTTGGAATTCGGTACCATTGCGTTACTTATTTTTTAATTAAAAAGGTAATTTTCAATCAGTCAATTGTTTATTTACTAATATTTTTGTATATTTGCGCATAAGCATTAACCATCACTGTCGAATAAATACGCAACTCGTATTTTTCTTTCCACGAATTGATACTTGGTATATGATTCTATCTCGCTCTCTCTCTTCGATGAAAAAAATACACGTTTAGTATGGAGGACGTTTCGATGAATAAATGCAGGTTGAACGAGGAATTAAACGCTTACGATGCGATTCCAACGGGAAATCGCGAAAGCTCTATGCGTAAGCGCTGACATATATTCTATTTTTTTTCGTTAGTTTCTTATGACAAAGGATTGGGAGGGGAAATGAAACGAAGCCGTATCTGAAATCGCGACGATGTATGACGAACGGGGGGTGTAACCGGATATAGGCTAATCTAGCTCTGGATAGGCTTCTTCTCGCGATTTCACCCGACTCTGCCTCCTATCAGCGAACTTTTCAACGGGCGTTTTCACTTGTAGCTTAAACAACTTAATCAGGACCGAGAGATACGACGGGTATAAGCTGGAAAAATCGATAACGTCGATAGGCTACGAGAAAAACACGAGGGATTCTCTTTTAATGCCATATAATGATAGCTCTCGCCATCCCTCTCTCGCTCTCTCATCCCGGTCACTCTCAACGGGAGATAAACATTGATATCGATACTGAAATTGTATATTTCTTGCTCCGAGTATAATTAATCAAAGTTTACGTTCATTGAGGATAAACTTTCTGGAAGATAAATTCGAGAAAATTTTTCTTCTCTGATTTCATTTCAACCGGGGATTGTATTTCTGAGCTCTTAATTGAAATAATAGATTACGTTACTCATATTTCTTTGATTTGTCATGGGACTTTTTATAGTATCTTTTGCGACTAATACATTTATCGCGGCTAAATTCTCGTACCATCGAGCAGCTATACGTAATAAGCAAGTAATCTTCGTATTATGCGTTAATCGATGTTTTGACAAAAGTTTCAAACATAAAATCCGAACAATCAACGAGCATAATTCAATGCGTCGTGAAATTTTTAATTTCCCTTCATTACGTTCATTTATCTTTACGTGAACGAAAATAAAAATGTTGATTCGTTACACGATGCAGTTATTTGTGGATTTCGCGCTTAGCCAGCACAATGAGGTCGTAACGACCGGGTTTAATCGTTAACGAGGCATTTTGTCTCTGTTGACGCGTCGGCTCGGATTGTCTTAGGCGGTATCGGGAAACAATTGCCGCGTTAATTTTGCGAAGGAAATGATTTTGCGCTGACGCGACACTCCTCACGATATCAGGTTACATTCACGACTCGAATGAAAATCTATATCTGGGTATCTAGTGTCTGTCGTAATTATTAAATACCATCGAAAGTAAATTAAAATTCAAGTTTTGGTACCCGAATTTGTATTTATTTTTCACTCCCGCGGAAAAAAAATAAATTCCGACCTAAGAAACGAGCACACGTTCCAAAACGCAAACGAATCTCGTGCATTTATATTGCGTTAGATGCCATCGCGGATTACAAAGTGTACCTAAAACGCAGAAAGCCTTTTTCACCTCCGATCTTTTTTCCCCTCTTCCTGTCACAAATATTCCGTCGGCATGGAGGGGGGTGTACAACGGGGCAGGTTGATTCACTCGATATATCCCGATGTCAGTGCGAGTTTCGTATTTCCCACGTGGATTTCCAGTACTCGCGCGCCTCGTGTTTCAGATTTTTTTTTGTTTTATTTGCGCTCGCCTCTCGCTGAGTTTTTGCTGATGTTGTTGTTGCTGTTGTTATTGTTAGCGTTGTTGTTCCAGCCGTCCGTCTCTTTTTTTCTACGAATCACTTCGACGGATTGCACGTCGAGGATTCCGATCGTGCGAAAGTTCGCGAGCGAGTTTAACGGCCTGTTGATCCCCTCAGTGTTTCTCATTCAATCATGACGCAAAGGACAATGAACGTCATTGCGGTTCTACGATCGATACGCGATCCTGCTTCATTTGGAATCGTTAAATGACGCTGACGCAGTTTTTCCTGGGATTGTGAAACAATAAACGATATGATAATTTATCGAATAAATTTCGTTGCTATTGTAACGCAAAATGGGGGTCACGTAATGTACGCTGTAAAGTAGAAGCTTGAAAAAAACGCTGAATGATGTTCCTGCAAACTATGCGGTGAAGGAAAAAAGGGAATTGGCTTACGTGAGCGGGGCGTTGAGGAACGTGATTGGCTGCGTGTTGATCGGTGCCCCAGGCGATACAGTCTCATATACATAATATATAATTTTGTATTCGTATTGCACGTTTCATCTTACGAATAATTCAAATTGCGCATACGCATCGTAGAGCATTCTGAATTTTTAGTCCTGCCCCTGCTTCTCGAGCTGCGCAATTGTATTTTTGTTCCCCTTTTCTTTCCCAGAAAGAGAGAGAGAGAGAGAGAGAGAGAAAAAATAAACAGGAAGAGAAGAAAAGCGGGTCGCGAAAAAAGGAACGTAATATCTGTTAAACACGGAACATTTCGCGTCGCGATGCAAGGCTACCGATATTGCCTATAAACTCGCGACCATTTTCTTCCTCTCGCGTGCGAAATTCCTCTTTCTCGACGATGTTATAGTTTGGCTTTCTCTCTCTCGAGGGCTTTTAACCATATGGCACTTGGAGCCGCGCTTGTTTGTAACCGGATAAATGGACTGCCGAAATATGCTAAACTTGTATTTAACTAATAATTCTCGAGTGGAAGAATTATCAACTAGTAACGTTATTTTACGATTGTACGATAGAAACGAAAAGATAGAAACTTCAATTGCGGTTCTCAGGAGGTTGTACAATATACATTTATATGTATGGCTATATCTATAACAGAATTGTTCAACTGTGCCGCATCCTTTCCAGTCGATATATCGTAGATGGACAAATACAGCGACAGAATCCTCGTTACCCGGGTTTGTTGAAACGAGACACTACGCTCGACGTGTCCAGGGATCTGCTTCCATTTTCGCTCGTTATATGCCCGCTGTTTGTTTAGAAAACTCTCACGAGATTTTTAAAGCTAACTGCAGTCACGAGTAATAGGAAAAAATATGGCAGAAATGAGGAAAAAAATGAAGTACGCAGATGAGAAGAATTTGAGAGAAATCAGGGCTTATAAATGTATAATGTTACGAAAATTATATTTAATTTGAGGGTTTATTTATATTAGATTATAATTTCTTATTGATATATTGTATCAAAAATATATCTCACAGTATAGGTACTATCGCAGATATATTCGATTTTGGTTCATTATTATTGCGTTTCTATAATTATAGTTTATTCGATTCAAAACTGGATTTTTCGGTCGTCACGATCTCATCTCCCTTTCAAAAATCTGAGACTCCGATTCACCGATGATTAGATTTCTCCGAAAAATCGCTTCGACCAAAGTCAACCGATCGTTTATCGATTCCCTCGTGCGGGAAGCTATACGTGTCGTGGAGAAGGATGATCTTCCGGTTGCATCGTGTGGACCAATAACCGATAATAAGACGAAAGAGCCTCGTGGGGGAAGAGTCCCGCCAATTGGAAATTAAAATGCGAGCAGGGGGCAAGAAAGAACGAGGAGTGCGGAGAAACGAGGCGGGTTCGAGGGAGCATTTCGAATCAATGAAGCGAATAAGAGCGTACCGCGACTCGAGTGGTTCACCGGAAAAGACGGACACTGAAGAAAAAGGATCGAAAGTCGTGAAATTGCCAAGAGAGAGAGAGAGAGAGAGAGAGAGAGAGAGAGAGAGAGAGAGAGGGAAGGAGCAAGAAAGAGAGGGAGAGAGAGACGCACTCGAGATGCTGAGAGCGCAGAGGAACAATTGAATCAGCGAAATCAAGCTCCGACTCCGGTCGAAAGGTGCACCGGGGCAATCGCGACGCGGAGCGAATTTAAATGTCGCTAAGCCGCTACCGCGCCGTTACTACCCCCTACCCCCAACCCCCTCTACTCGCTATCAAGGCTACCCACCACCTCGAGCGCGATCTCATCGCACAGTTCTTTCTATCCACGCCACACGAATCGATTACCATGAGCTCCCACTGGTAATGCCATACCTATTGCTATTCCACTTTTATCCCACAGCTGTATCAACAAACATTGCACACAAGTGACTAAGTATTCCAGTTTCGCATGAAATCGAAGTAAGTATTGACCTATTTTTCCTAACTAAAAATAAACTGGATAGCGATCTCTCCAACCTATGAGAAGTTAGGAATTATCAAAGTTGCGAGTAATATTGTAAAAACAGTTGATATGAAAAGTGCGCCAAATTTCATCGGTCTTTTCGAGTATAAAATCGAAAGTTGCATCAATAATCAGGAACAAAGCTCGGGTGAAAACCACTGTTTTTCAGTTCGCTGTTGCTCTCAAACATTAGAAGCTCGAGACACCCCTTTCGTTCTTTGTTCCCGGTCGAGTTTGACTCTTCTCTCTTCGTTTTACTGCTGCCACTCAAACCGAAACAATGACTGCTTCCTCAATGGGCTGTTTCCCGTCTCGAGGAAGCGCTTGAAGACGCAGGAGGAGGAAAATATTTCATCGGTACGATGACTTTTTTCCTTCTCTCTCTCTCTCCATCTCCCGTTCACAAATTATGCAGCCCTCTCATTCCATCACTTAGCGTTGCTGCCTCGCGGCACGCGTTAATTACCAAAGTTGTCGTTTGACGAGCGATTATACGCCTCGCGCGAACTCGTCTATATTTCCACCCGGCATTGTGAACTCGTATGAATGTACACGGTGTCTTAGAAGTAAAATTAGTGTTTGAAATTGCGAGTACGCGAGAAATAATATTGATGTAACTGAAAATCCTTTTGTAAATCGGTCGATTTAATATCTTTTTCACTGAATTACTAAACATTTATATATTCGTTTAAATTGAAAAATATACTATACTAATATAAATATATTTAAATTGTAAAAGAATTTTAAGAAATGGTTACCAACGTTGGAACTGCCTCTAAAAATTGTTTAATTTAACTTTAATTTCTCCTTGTTGGAGCCCCAATTTATGAAAACGACTAAGATCTTGTGGCTTCCTTTTGGGACACTCCGTATACGTATATATACCGAGGAAAATCAATTAGTTCTAGTTCCGCGAACGTGGCTTTTGAACCATCTACTCGAGAGTGGCACGTAAACGTCGCCCGATACGCGTTACGTCGGCGAACAAGTATTTCCGCTTTCTCGACAAGCACTCTAGGTGTCTTCCCCTAGCTAGCAGAAGCGCACACCGGAAAAGGCGATTGAGTATACGTAGCTGGGCTAAAACGAAGTACGTAATCATCATGAGCCAAGACGCTTCTTGAAAATATATAGCAAAACCCAGAGAGTGACTCATAAAAAGATTAGAGTGAAAACGAAATTTGTTTCTTCCGTGTATATTGTTGAATACTTATAGAATAAAATAGTAGCAAATTTTTATGCGTTATTTCATATCTGTATATTTCTTGAGTATGAACAAATTTAGAGAATTCCAATAATTCACTTTGATAAGCCTAAAAGATAGCGTAAATGAAAATGAAAATTTGTGAATTCACATTAGAAATATGAAACTTTTCTGTACAAGTACAATTAATATCGGAAAAGTTATAACTCGGCACGAATAACTATTATATCACAGAACAAACGCGCGTAGTGAAGTAATTCTCATTATTAAAATATGCATTCATAACGGATTCATTACGGAATTTCAAATTGAACGAGCGGTACAATTCGATCTTCTACACTTACGTTAATTAAACGAAAAGAAAAAGAGAAAGAGGGAGAGAGAGAGAGAGAGATAGAGAGCGAGATGCGAATGGCAATTTTAAAGACAAAGAACCAACAATTTCTATTACAGTGGCAATCGCGACGAAAATACACGATAATAGTTTGTTGAAATAGAAGGTGAAACTTTTCGCTACTAATACGACCAACCTTAACACGTCACGCACTAGATTTATTTTATTGGACGATCCCGACGCAAAACGAAAACAGTTTGAGTACGATATTGCTATGGTTGGTAGTGGAAGGCTAATGCTCCATGAAAATCTGACGCGAACACACTTCTTTCGAACGTGTAGTGTATAAGGTATACTTGGCACTGAGTTGCCTCCAGCATGTCGGTCGACTTCTGCTAGCGTGCAAACGGCCCGCAATTACCCCGCTTTCTAATTTGGTTCTGGCCAGCCCTCACTGATCTAACGATCAAATCACGTGACCTCCGCTTAAAGGCTGAGGTTAAAGTACCCCCATTCCTCCCTCCCCCACCTCTTCTGGCCCCGCTGGCAACGAGATTCGCGCGCGAGTTTTCGTTGAATTCATAGACGTAATAACCACGCATGGCTCTGTGAAAAAAAAGCGAAAGAAGAACGTCGCGCATTCGTGACTGAAGGGAACTTCGTTATAGCAAACTGATTGCGACTGACCATTCTCATTATAGCGAATTTATTAGCTGGACGAAGAGGGTGAAAAAATTCGCGATAACAAAACTCGATTGCACTCCATTTTATATCGATTTCACGCAAACGTACAAAGATCAGGGCATTGCTAGCTACAATGAATGAGCATAATATCATTTATGTGTAAAATTATATACCCTTTGAAGGGTTTCGCGAAATCATCGAATTTTCATACTCTACGATTAATTTTAAAGCACAGTTATGTTGCTCATAGCAATTATTGCAATATGCAGATTTGATATTAGCGATAAACTAAGAGGTTTAATTTTATATTTTGATTAAAATCATTCAAATTAAAATGCAAAATGCATTATATATGATGAAAAACGAATAAATATGCAGAATTTCGTGAAATGTCCATCCACGTCGCAATAGCGTTTGAATGGTTATCGAAAAACGCATATATCCTAATAATAACGCGATGTGGGAACAGAGGAGACTTTTGTATTCGAAATTTCACAATCTTTTCATCGCACAATGCAAGCGCGATCATTTTATGACACCCTATATGTTATATTCAGCCTGGTTCTCGTACAAAATTCGATTATAGTCTAACCCACTTCAAATTGCATCGAATTCAATTGGCAGGGGAATGTGTAGTCTAAATAACGCGTTGAGGATTGGAAAAAATTTTATGACCGTCCCCGAACGAGGTGCGAGCGATGTGAGAATTTCGAGTGGGTCGATGGCGATAAAAATTTTGCGTGGCGTTTTTTTTTTTCAAATTCAGCAAATCTCGCACGAGAATTCGATTTATCGGACGGTCGAGGGCAACTTGACACTCGGAAAATGAAGATGAATTTCGCAGAATCGAGGAGAAGTGGTTTTCCGTTACACAAGGGGACAATAGCGAACTCGTGGCAGTTTGATATCTTGGACGCTCGACTCGTCTGGAAAGTGTTATAGTTTCGATACAACATAAAATACTGAACTAATTTAGCAGTTTTTGAAACAAGCTGTCGGATCAGCCTTAGATTTTAATTGATATTAAAAACTAAAATTCAAGTGAAAACCGATCCTCGATTAAAACCGATTGGAATGAAATTTTTTTATCAAGCTGACCAAGCGGATTTATCCACCAAAGCTGAATTCCTCATTCATTCTACACGAAGGTTCTGAAATAATACCGATTGTTTCAATTTATAGCGCGGAGTTTTATATTTTCAAATTGAATTTCACTTTAAAATAATCATCAAAATATTACAGATGGAAACGCAAAAGAGCTGGGAAACACTTCGAATTGCGAATAATCTACGTGTTTCATAATGAAAAAATGTTTGTGTACACATCCACCCGCACGATAAACTCGCGTCTCGTTGGGAATTATAATGGGATTCGATTGAAGCGCACGTGAGTAACGATATTCGAATTTAACCGTCGGAGCCGGGCTATTGTTTTTGAGTACAGTTATGGCACCGTAGACGCCCATAATTGCCGGACGGCTTTTAGCAATGCGTTCATGGGGCGGCGTATGTGTTTAATCCAACAATAATTGTGGTAATGGTTTTCCCCGAGTTTCGCCTACCCCAACACGCAGAGGTCGAATGCTAATCGAGTTTACTTTATCCTGAATATGGAATGTTCGAATACGCAATCAGAAATAAATCCACTCGGCGAGAAAGCTTGACGGTTCGACGAAATAATCAAATTTTTAAATATTCTTTTATTCAGCAAAATTTTTGACGTTCAATTTTCTCCTTTAATGAAATTCTCCTCTGTATGGGTTTAATTTATGGAAAAATATCGCGATTTCGACTCTTTTTCTGAATTCGTGTTTCCTATTCCAGGAATCTATGCTTCGATCTAATCTCGATGTTGATCTAGCGTTGTTGGAGTTATCGATTTTATAATAAACGACGAAACAGTTCGATTTCTAGCTCCTAATAGAAATTTCCAAATGAAAACAGAAACGACTCGCCGTTATTTTGAAAATAATGTCGAAACGCGGAGGTAGCAAACGTATAAATTTTTTGGCAAATATCTGGATTTTCGGACGCGGTCTCAAAAATTAGTTTTTCCGGTAATGCTATCACATATAGAGGGGCGCATGCCGTGCGAACGAGCAGGATCCGTGGGCATCGTTGGGACGTTATAGCCGTGCTATATCGGCAATCTCATTCGTGGCACCGACACCAAAATAGCGAAATATCATTGGCGCTGAGGGTGGTACAGTGATATAACGTGTTGCCAGTTCGTGGACTGGGTTAACTGCATCTGGTACAAGGAAACAAACTGAATACTAATAATGTGGCCGCTCCTGGCCCTATGTGTCGCGTTCTGGCGTGGCATTGAGTGCCAACTATAGGCCTATATCGGCGCTTAAATGTCTACAATATTGTCTTTGCGGATCCAATACGGAAGTAGGTTGAGATCCTTGTCGCTCTCTATTGAGCATCCCCGGTGCACCCTATCCAGCCAATTAATTTGCAGTATCGGGATAGAGTGGGAGAAAATGAGATAACACCAGTCGATTCACGAGGATCGATGTTACGAGAGGTTTAACTGTCTCCGAGAGTTGTTGAAGATCGAACCGATTGGCGTTTATGAGCTCACTGAACTCGAGATGAATCGCTGATTAAATAGCCCTTACCTGCAACAGACAAAAATTATTCGTTTAATAGCGATAATTAGTTGGGAGATACTACTTATACATAAAAACCATAATATATTTGTAAATTAAATTCCTGTCGCTTATATTATTTTATTAAGAGCAATAGTGGGAAAATAATTACTTTAATTAATTTGACAACTATCAGAGTACAAATTCTTGAAAAATATGCGAATCGGCTAATGTACTGCACACATAGCGCAATATGACGTATGTGTAGCAAGGCACGATTTCAATCATGCGGTATATATGTTCGTCCTGACAATGGGTTCCTTTCACATGAGCGCCGCCTTAATTTGCTACAGGGATCGCGAAATTAGGCATCGTAAACCTGAACTATATACAGCTGTACTACAGATGCTATTCATCTCGCGAGAAGCAAGAGAGTGTGTCTGTGTGTGCGAGAGGGAGGGCAGTAGTATTAAACTGGTTGACATTGGTCCCTTCAGTGGGATATTCGGTCCTTCGATAACAGGGTAGGCTACGACTCGAATTGAACTAAATAGGTCATGAGAGCGGTACGTCAATTCCCTTTCTCTATTACCTATATTTTGTCTAGCTGTACATTTTTCGATCAGTTAACACGCACAGATTTAATCTTGTAATTGTATAGCTGTCTTTCGAAGCTCTGCAAACTAAAATAAACTCCTGTCCGAGATCGAGTACCGGATATCAAAAATTCTTCAACGTTCGTTCAATTTATGGGGGAAAAAACCAAACAGCGAGATTCGAGATTCTCTTCGGTGTCGATGTCTACTTTTCGTGCGAGTGGTACAATTTTTTAGTTTTACAGGAGTGCGAAAAACTCGTACCCATCTCACCAGCCGGCTCTGCATGTTTATTCTACTCGTACCAACCCCCTCCCTCTCTCTTTCTTCATTCCTTTTTATCTTCCGTTTTTAAAACCACACCCAGCTATCCGTTTCTCGAACCCGTCGTTTTACTGCCACGCGAGCTTTTGTTCTTGACTTGTTTTCCTTTTTTTTTCATCTTCACTGTGCGCAATTCGCGTACCAAGCAACCGCAGTTGCACGATCGGAACGATCCGTACGTTTTTCGCGCATTTCCCCCAACGCCCTGGCTTAACGAGCGAGAAGGCAAATCCCTCATCGTAATGGTCTTCGAAAAAGAAAACAAATCACGGGTTGTTCGCTTGGTTGCGCGCCAGGTTATATGCATGAAAAAAAACGGAGAGGAGAGAGAAAGAGAACGAGCGCTAGAAATGAACGATTTTCGAGCACTCGATGGTAAAATATCTGACGGATTTGCTTTTTCGACTGTCGTTCTCGGTGGGAATTCAGGATGTATTTTTCGTGAGACGTGTAACGATTTACCTTTTCGCAGAAACGTGCCCTTTCGCAACTGAACGCACCTAAAAATGTACTCGAATTTATTCGAGTGTAGTGAAAACAACTGAAACTAACTTTAAAACATTCGAACATGGTCAACTGAACAAGCATCGAATAAACTTCATTTCTTTGTACAACAATTTTTCTTTAACTTTGAAATTCGTTTTCGAAAAACGCGATGTAAACTTGAATTATGATATTGTAAGAATTGTAATTTGTAAATTGTTGAAAACTCTAAGTAAATAAATTTTGATTGCAATTTCTGATTTGGATTGGTAGTAAAACAAGGGATCGCGAAAGTTGACTTCGTATCAGGAATCGCATCTAATTCAAAGTTGCAAGAAGCAGTTATAGGACAAAATTACGTGAATGGGTTTCAAAAAGGAGTTTATAACGACCTCTTTAAACTAAATACACCCTATATGAAGCATCTTGCATGGTAGAGATATTAAGTGGTTGCTTTAGGAACTATGGTTTGATATTGTAGGTTCGTGTTAAGTAGAATTCCCCGGTTGGAATTATTTGTGAACTACCGTAATAGATGCAACGGGTACCTCAGAGTTCAAAGTTTCATCCCGGATATCAAATTTTAAAATCTTGCAATATCAAATGCTACTTCGGTAAACATTTTCACTGAAAACAGCCCTATCCCAATTTCATCCCGTGTTTCCGAATCATAATACTCTGCGCAGACCATGGACGCATCTTGAACGTACTCGGACCTTGACCGATGCGCGTAAATCTGTTTCGCGGCAATTATCGTAAAAGGGACCGTTAATAATTGACCGGATTGAAAGTCTATGAAATATTTAGGGCCTTCTATGCTGCTCATCCTGCACATACGGAATTTAATGTTGAAACGCCGGCAACTATCCCCACCGGACCTGACCAGAACTTTCATGGGGATATTTGCCGGTTGGTTTATGGCTTTCAAACGGCGCGACGTCTCTGCGCCCTCTGGCTCGTTGAAACCTTGTATGTGTGTACGTGTGTGTGTGTAAGTAAGCGCATGCCGCATTATGCCCGCGTTGCTCGCGAGGTTCGAAACGTGCTCACGCTCTCCGCCCACTGCTGGCACGCTAGCCGCTATAGGTATACTACCTACATATATATAGGGTGTTCTAGAATTCCCGCAATTCTTTTTAGCCAGCAATTAAAACGGTATTTAGGGTAGAAGGTCCAGACTCGAAATTACTGCTCCCGGTCTTGAACCTAAGTTCGCGTTCTAAATCAATTATGAGAATAATACCTAGCTTTTTAACCTTCTTAGAGAACCTGGAGCATTTATCTTTACGTAAAAGCTCTCGGCACACTTCACTTACGTTTGTAATTTATATTTATCGAATGTAACTTTCAACCTGTGAACGAAGGCTTCGAATAATTCACTTTAAATTATACAGAATTCAGTGATAAAATCAATAATACTATGCGCCATATGTCGAGAAAGAAAAATTTGACTCGGCCAATACTCCTTAAATAATGAACTCTCTTTTTAAGTGAAGCAACATCGAGACACACGTTGTGTAGGTAGAAAAATTTTCTACAAATGGTAGGTACTTCGGAGAGGTCGAAGTACCCGTGCACGTCCGCGTGCGTAAATAAAACACCAATCGTAATCGGTCGTTCGCGAGAGTTTAAAAAGCTCGTTTCGTCATGTCGGCTTGTCCCCCAAAGAAAGCGCGAGAAAGAGACGGATAGAGTCTAAACAGCTAGAATTCATTCCACGAAACAATCGTTTGTTCTATTATATTATCGGTCGAAGAAGAAATCAACTTCACTCTATACCGATTTAACAAGTTCTTATATCTTTGTTTTATATATCAATCAACTTTGTAAGTGAATTCAAAAAAATTCAAATCTCTATACGATCTTAGGCTTTATGATATATCGAAATATATACCCATATATGAAAATCCAATACCCAGACGCTCTATTCAATGCGCACAGTGTCAGATGAGAATTTTATGTTCAATACCGGAGCCAAAAGATCCTCAGGTGAAGAACTTTCGTGATTCCCTATTTTTTATAATATCATCTTCAAAAAACGTACAGTACGGGTAATTGGAACTACTCGACGTTCTGAGCGAATTGATAAGTTGTATCGTGAATTTTTGGATTTGTGGTCAATGGACTAGAGCATGGAGTAGAGTATTTCTACAGGCTGATACAATTCTGGAGTATGGGATTGCCGTATTGAAAATTTACTTTCTACGCGCATACATTTTTTCAGATCGATAAATAGATAAAAAGGTAGGATTCTTTAAAAATTGACGATACTCTTTTTTTTATCCGCAATGGTTTTCCGTACCAAAAAACGTAACTGAAATTCAGGAATAACGAATGCCCTTGAGTCATCAAAAATTGTTCAGCCTCGTTTAATTTTTCAGTCTTCTTTATTCTACATGAACAAAATGTTTCTCTTGTGGTTTTACCTACCTCTCTTTTAAGTATTCGGAAGATCAAGCAAAGAACTCTTCAAGAGCAAAATTTGCACACCGAGAAAAATCTGCTAGTTCAAACTAGATCGTTAGTGTATTCAACTTCCCAAAACTACGATATTCTACTATCTACCCACATTTAAATTCTTTTCCTTTACTGAAAGAAAACTGAAAGCACTCGAGTTCAAGGAATTTCGGAAACCTCCTCCAATTTTTTTATCATTGAATCGAGTCACAAGCCACGTCATAATTGTAGTCTCGAACGTCTCATTTAACATGTGACCGTGCACGAGTGGCCGTCTTGTGCCCTACACGCGTTACGTATTTGAATCTACGTGACGTAATAGAGAGCACCTGTCCTCCATTACTGTCGATGTTATGCATCATACTGCGCTCCAACTGACCATACGATTCACCACAAACATATACACGCAAGTGAAAAACTCTCTAACGGCTCGTTAAATTTTCTCTTCCACCGCGGGTTTTTTGTTGCCACTGGAATGATGAAAAAAGCGCAATCGTTGCCGCCTGGATATCGATTAGCGACGAGGTTCAACAGCGAGTGTGTTCGCCAACTTTGAATGGCTTTCGTGTAATATGGGTTGGGAATATACATTGATAAAAAACATTTTGAAATATTTTGATAGAGCTGATACAGAATTTTACACAATTTCGGTTTTCAATCCTGGTCTTCGTGTTTCGAATAGAAACTTAGAGATACAAAATGTAAACTAATTTTTCTTCCAACTACTAATTAAAATATTAAAAAAGTATACAATCTTGATATCATTGGAATCGTGAATTTTTGTATAAATAATCGCACTATAAAAATGTTTTGGCAACAAATAAAAAACTGGTTTTCTAAAAGTGGATCGTACTCTCTACTTGAATATTTTATTTCCACACGACGAGGCCCATATATCGCGTAGATAAAGCGAACGATACACCCGAATTCGGCAATCGGAAGTAGATCAAAGTGGTGCATTCGCTTGATTTTTGTTGCTCGCTGCACTCTTGCTTGCTCGAACGGTGCTGACTATAATTTCGTCGAATGGATTTGTATATTTTATTGCGGAAAAATCTGCTGCTTCGAACCATGATGAAAAATTGCTCAAATTTATTCGTGTAATTTTATGCGTAAAGAAAAAAAAAACCAGGTATTAAAACTAAAAAATTCTCTGAAGGTGGAAGGAAATTGATATTTCTTTGCGCGAGTGATTCGCAAAGTCTCGGTTATCAAAACGGCTGGCTTGGAAGTTCAACGATAGATCGAGCCAGATATTCATCGATGCGCCAGTTTTTTATTCCAACCACTGATAAGCTCTTCAATGGGCGACTCGAGTAGAGATCTTTAATTAGCTCGCTCGAACGTATAATACCCATTTACCGCAGAATAAGAGCAAGATCTCTCAAGAGCGAGTCGACGAATGTGTATCGGGTCAACGAGGCAACATATAGGTAAATATTTATAAGGGCAAGAAGGTCATTGGTATCGTTAAGGTTACAATGTTCGGATAGTTTCGGTGCCTCGCGTGATTAAGCTCGAAATGGCATCCGGAGGTTTTCAGGGGTGAAACGGGAGGGACGTGGGTGGCAAACACGAGGGTCTCTCACGGAGTGGGTTCGCGAGTGGTGATCGTACAAACCACCGCAGAAATTTCGTACCGGAGTAAGCCGATTTGGAACACCGTGGCCTCGGTAACGCAATTAATTTTCTACGGTAATTTTCCACGGGGAGGCGTAAGAGATCGTGAGAGCGGCACGTTGCGTTGTCCACACCTAGATGCTTTTAGCCTTCATCGTCGATAATTTCAACGGTCAGTCACGGTAACACGCTTGGAATTGCATTTCATACATGCGTAAATTTAATCTTCGTTATCTGTGTTATTTATACAAATTGACGAAATGTTTTCATTTTCGTATTTTTCCTCGCGAAAGTAAAACGTAAGAGATTTAGATAAAAAGTCAGCTACAAACATTTTATGAATTTTGAGAGCATTCTTTTAAAATTGTAATTAAAATATCACATAGATCCCTTTATCGCGTAATTCATGGGTCGTCTTAAAATCACACACCGTTCCCTATCGTTATACATATTACTTCATTTTTCATACCGCACTACATTATACATTACTTAGAGATGTTATTTAACGGCACGCAAATGTATTCCGTCATCCGTTTGGTTTTTTCATCAATCCATCGAGGCCTCGAGTTATTTGAATGGATTCGGCGAAGATAAATCGAGTTCTCGGATAGAAATACGGCAATGAGCGAAGGAAGGATATAAATAATAAAAAGAAGGCACGAGTGACCCCCCTCCGATCGGGTTCGATTTTTCGCCGGCGGCCACCTTGACCCGATTTCTTACACGCAAGAGAGGTATTATTCGTTAAAATATGCGGAATCACGGGTATAAGATTTTTATTTTGCCGAGGAGACAAACGAGAGGAGCGGCAGAGTAGAACGGAATAAAAGATGAAAACAAAAGAATAGGTCGAAAGGAACAAAGAACGAGCGGACGAAGAGGCCAGGTCCGAGGGCTGCTAAGATGGAGCGCATCGATTTGAAAGTGTAATGTAATATATTAAGCAGCGAGTGAGAAAAAAAGTTCGCGCGGATGGCCGATGACGCCCGTGCGCATGCGTCTGCTGCGGATTTCGTCACGGGTCCGCGAAGAACAAGAAACCCGATCGCTTTAATGAGGTGCGAATTAACCCGCTATTTCTCTACCTTCGGTGACATTTGATGGTACGCCCACAGAAATCGCTTTCTTTTTATAACAAGACGGGAATTTTTGAGAACCAGGATTTCAATCGTAAAAAAAAAATTTAACCCTTTGCACTCGGCACTGTTTCGGACATTACCTACCAGCAAACTAACAAACAACAAATGAACAATAAATAAGCAAAATAATAAAAAATAATAAACTTTCGTGTCCCCTCAGAGGGGACAGCCGAGTGCAAAGGGTTAAAAAAGTTTATTAAAACCTTAAGAATTCAATTAACGAGTAGGGAATAAATAAATTGTATTTTAATGAATATAGATAGAATCGCGTTAGTGGAAACGTAGTCGGTCACTGGATATCTAGTAATGGCGAGCAACCATTACACGTTAGCGGGTGAAACCGATACGCTAGCAAAATCGCCATATCGCTGGCCGATGCGGTACGAAGGATCATTTGTCAGTACCCTTTTGGCAAACATTACAGTATTTCACAAATATTACCAGCTCGTGTGCCATGGGATTCGTGGGATGACAAGTTGTACGCCATAGTGTTACTGCGATATTGTATTTGATTTCAAACGAGAAAAGGACGCGAGGTTGTAGAAGCGATGGGTATCGCATGTGGTGTGAATCAATTAGCAACGAATTACGGTTGACTTGGTATCATCCGACCCGAGGACAAACTCGTACGAAAAATGCATTGTGTTCTTGCATTGAAATTATTATCAGTCTTTACCGAGTCGGGAGAATCGATTTATCGCGAACGTTAAGCGGGCCAGAAGAGTAGCAGACGTTTTGAATGAAAGAAACGTGCAGAAGTGGGAGAAGAGGTCTTTGAATGGCACGGCTTCAAACGAGAAACGTGCACTCACGGCATTCGCCACTCGCGACGCGACATTCCGGTGTTTATACAACGGATGCAATTTTAATGCGGTGCATTTTTAAGGTGGCACGGGTTACAAAGGATCCTGATGTACGCGTATACAGCTTCCTCTCTCTCTCTCTCTCTCTCTCTCTCGCTCTCTTCCTCTCTCGCTTTCTTGCACTGTGAATATGCGTGTATACGTATACGCTTGGGCTCTCGGCGAGCCCGAACTACCATTTCGAAATTAACCTTCTCTCTCTATCCCGAGACCTTCTCCCTCCACCTTATGCATCTTTAATCCGAGTTTATTTAAAATTTCATTTCGATTCATTCTCTCGTACTACTGTTTCGGTTAAATCGAGAAAGTTTCGGCAAAGTAGGTCGGGAAATGTTTTTAGGAACTTTTGCGGTATGAAAAAGTAGCCCCGCTGTAACGAATGAGAATCAAAATACAAAGTAAGACATTGAGATTCCTGGTTTCGTCAATTTTTCTTTCCACGTGTTCTTCCATACTCGCGATATGAATAACTAATACCTAAAGGACTATTTTAGGAGAATTGAATTGACGAAGATGTGAAACGATTTTTGGGTTCATAACGAACATTTATTAGATTTTCTTTTTCTGGTTTTAAAACACAAGATACCTCTGAATTGGTTTATTCGGGCTATTGGTATGACGAGAATCATGATAATACGAACGATCGAGTAATCATCATTTATAAATTTATATTATATTACTCAGTTGATTACATTATCGCATTATTTATTACCCTCATAAGTAATAATTATTCATCTAGTGGATTAAGAGTAAATAGCTAATTCATAGAATGGTAAATACGAAATACTTGACGCTATTCAAACGGATCGAATCAGTCGTCGGTCGGTTGTCGTACCTAACGCCTATTAATGGTATGAGAAACCCGAAGTCGATGTCGAGGGCGCGTAATTATTTCACCGTTTTCCCTTAACTCCCTCAAACGGTTCCATGAACATCTGGGTCAACTGTGTAACTCGCTCGTTCTGTACCTACTCTCGTGTATACCGTCATCAATTTCGAGCGCCTGGAAATTTTCTTGTAAACTTTCATTTTATCGTTACAACGCGTCTGTGCGTGCGATTGAAGGTGTTTGAAATAAGTCTCGACAGTTTCTTAAACAATTTGTCTCGGGCCGCGCATTGATTAACGAAATATTTGTTGCGAATAGTTTCCGATGCTATGATTGTCAGTTTCACGCTCAACCGTTACCCTTGATCTTGAACTACCCTTTGGCAGATCCGATTACGTTCATTCAACTACTTGATCAAACATCAGTGTCGTTTTGCCGAGAAATTTCACCGTGACACCTCTCTCGACAAATTTCCTAGATTGAATGATCTCCTATAATTACCCTATGTTAATTATCTATTAACAATAAATTTTATGTTATGTTGTTACGTAATTGTTGTTGTTGTGTTTCATGTTATTTTATATTTTTACGTTTTTTCTTCAATGTTTATTATTTATTTATTCAATTTTTTTGTTAGTTAATATTCATCTTAAACTTTTTAAAGCATTATTTTTCAAATGACATTTCATGCTGAATAGTTATTTTCATTTGCATAACATTCTCCTCTGTTTCCAAAAGAGTTAAGTAGTTGCGAAGGATACAAAGTCAAACGGTTGACCCTTTGAACTATCGTTCCCTCGGCAAGAGGGTTTAAGAATGTCGCCTCGACACTGGAATCGAGCCTTGACGCACCTTCGCAAATGCGGTTAAAAATTCAACGCTCGGTGCGTTTGTCGGATTATTTGAACGAGGGACGTAGATCGATTGTAATTCTCCGGATGCTGCGAGTGCACGCGCGAGCCCGCGTATCCGTATTATTCTCTTTGACGTTTCTCTGGCTCGCCTCCACTCTCTCTTTCTCTCTCTCTCTCTCTCTCTCTCTCTCTCTCTCTCTCTCTCTCCCTTCTCTCCTCTTTCATACACTGGCGAGCGAGAATGCAAGCTCTTCCGACATAGGAACCGGCCGCTTCAAAGCTTTGCGGATTTTCATACATTACGGCAAACATATGGCGGACTCCACGATGTGGCACCTCTCTCGCTCACTTTTCGTATTGTGCATTATAACGAATCAATATATGTATATGTATAATATGCATATGCACATGCCAAACGTTTCGGACAAACGAACTATGAACGAGGATGCCGAGGTAATTTATACCTACATTCATAGTATTCGTGATTTGGATATTGCATTATCGGAAAAGAAGCTCGAGTTTACCTCAAATTGTTTCTCTCAATTTCGGTTGTGTAATTCGCCACTCATTATCGATTTACGATATTTGGATTGGTTTTTCGTCGGGTTATCGAGGTAATTATAATTGATGATTTTGTTTTTTTTTAATTTATATTAAAAAATTGTTTTCTGTTTTTGCAATTTATAAAGTTGCTGAACCTTTTATTAATGGTACAGTAATAATTTGTATGGGGTGAAATTTCACTAGGGGATGCCTTTAAGGACCAAATATCAAATTTCTACAAAAGTTTATATAATAGGGAATGTACAATATGAAATTTCGTGCTCGCGAAAGAATTTCGAGTGAAATTTAATGTTCAAAATCGTTCCATTACATATATAGCATGGAAATATAGTAAGTTGTAAAAATTGGATACAACTTTTCATATGCAAAACTTTGGAAATTTGCATATTTACACACATTCGGATGAGATAAAAATTGTTGTTCAGTTATGCATATCTATCTGCATAAATTTTTGTAGAAATGTTATCAAATTTACATTTTAAAGTAATTTGAGAACCGAAAATGCAGTATTTATTCGTTATCTAAAAAATCATTAATAAAGTTACAGTATCTTCTGTTCATTTTTATGCACAAATTATAAAATTTCGACTGCATAGTTTCGGAATTCGTTCGGAATATTAGTTTAAAAACGTATTTGATGGATGAATAATTCGATCACGACAAATCGTTTTTGTGACTTGGAGCATTCCAGCTAATCTCGCACGGTTTATTCACCTCGATTAATTCGCACGATGTTAACGGTCGTGTATATCGCGAGTGGATATAATTAAACGCAGGGTAAACGAGCCCTTGTTATCCATCTTGCGGATTAGTCAGGTACGGTCCCGGCAGCCAATTAAACCCTCCCCGTACGATCGATGAGCACCTATACGTACGGCAATAACACAGGAAACGACGGAGCTCTTTTCAACGCTTCTTTCGAATAACTCGTTGACATGACATTCGAGTCTTCGATAGAACCTGCTTGGCCTATAAGAGAAATAAAACCGAAAATACATGCAAATCGTCGCTTTATCGTAATTTCATATCTTCTAAAATTTTGAAACGTTTACTAAACTTCTTATTGAATTTTATCGAATATTATTTCTCTAATTCTCAAAAAGAATAATATATAAATTGTAAATAACAATTAAAAGGGAAGATAAATGAATATTTTATAGTTTATTTAAATGAATAATTATTGCCTGATAGAAAACTTTCATTATATTATCAAATATTAAATTTATAATTGATACACAATTATCAATATCTGTATCGAAATTGGGTATGTTATAAATACCTAGTTGGTTAAGTGGAAGTATGACAAGGAGAGAGTTGAAATGCAAGGATGTAATTTTCTCGAGATGTACTGCGTGCTTTTGAAAAATTCATACCAACTCGAATTCTCGGCGCTGCGGATGAATTATAAATTTAATCGGTTGAGTGCATTATACAGACACACACGATGCGGTTTGCAAATGAAGCGAAATGTTAAGCGGGCGCGGAAAGAGGGAGAGAGAGTGAGAGAGAGAGAGCGTGAGGGAACTTGCGCGCGCGTCCGGAATCGATAAATCGGCGGGAATAATTTCAATTGGTTAATAATGAACGTTAATCAACATATGTACACGTCCAGAACTGTCTAAATAGTGGTACTATTAGGAATTTGTTTTTACTTGAAATATGTATGACATATTTTTTCAAGAAAATGTTTTATTCAAAAATAAATTTTTTATGGTAATGTACGTCACCCATTAAGCGAGTATGAGCATAAATCAAAAAAATTCGATCAAAAATTTATAATTCCATAAATCCGCTTATCGCTATAAATGAATAACCCTGTATATATTTGTTTACAACGCAGTGACAATTTCACCGCATTGATGCACAACTTGCACGCTTCGTTAACGTCGGATCAAGCACGCGTGATATCACTACTTTCTTTGCCCTGTCGCTCTTGCAGCACAATATTTCTTGCCTACGTATAATACGTCACGAAATACACTCAGTTATATCGAGTTATAACACAAAAAATACATCAATCTCAAATAAATTCAAGAATCATTTGCAATATTTTTTCAGTCTGAGTATTTTCCGAAAAACGAGCAGAATAACATTGAAATTGCGCGTAAATAGGGAATAGGCGAACCCTAAGTCTGAGCCAGTTTCAGCTTACAACAGCAAACATATTTTTGACCGTAGCTCATAATTCATCGCACTGCATAATACATTCATGAGGTATAATTGCCGAATAATATCAGTAATCAGTTGGTTAATTGAAGGCGCCGATAATGTATTCCGGTTTTCCAATATGGCTAACTTTACAACAAAAGTGGTCCTTTGAATATCAAATAATGATGACCGGCGAACATGTTAAAATAGAGTTTATGTTCGTTCAAGTGATTCCAAAATTTCCAAGAGCGCGCCATCGACTAAATAACGTTATACGTCATACCATTTATAAGTGATTGGGTGTCCGATGTCAAATATGGCGTGATCGTTGAGCCGTCGATAAGCCGATCACGGACTGTGGACTGAATTTCGAATTGACCCGGCAACTGGCGAATTTACAGGTACGCCACAATTCCCAGATAATTCGATTCAATTGCCGTTTTCGACATGGTATTTTAAAACGCTTTTCGCGTTTGCGTCGAACGATCGGCGATCGGCGATCGACGATGAACGATGACCGGCGCGTAAACTGAACTCGTCGTTGTAGGCGCGCTTGCGGTTTTTGCCCTCATTTTCTGCTGTTATCAATTTAAACGATGAAAACGGTGAAACGCGCGAGGCGTAATCGCATTACGATCACGATTCGCGGGTCCCGATCCTTCCTCGTTAACGCCGCCCGTTCAAGAGTCGTAATCCGCTTTCGACGTGAACGAGTTTTACATTGATTATTTATTTATGCTATAGTATTTCTGTCATGAAAAGTGTTGTAAAGGTTGTTTGGATTTTGCCCTATTAAATATTCAAAATGAATATAATCCTCCTTTTTGCCTTTCTCAAAAATAAACGTTCGATTGATTTGTTGTCGATCGATTTCTCATTTGTTTATGAAATTCATTTCCAATTCATATTACACACGTGCGATCACGTTCATCGAGAAAAAAAATCTTAAATTTTCATCAATGTCAAAATAACCATGGATGTATCATCGCATCCCCAGTGCTCATCGCTGCATAAACCACCGAGGCTATATCGTACTTAAAACTTAACGGTGTTAAATTAAAACGATAGCCCGGGCCAGCTAGGATGCGCGGCTCGGACGCGTGCTCACGTTAATTCGGATTAAAAGTCGAATCGAATTGAATCTAGAAGCCGATTAAAACTAAAGCGGCGTTGCCAGTTACCAGAGAAATTTACATTAACCCATAAACCTCGGCGAGACTGTACCTCAACGAAACTCCCTGATATATTTAACCAAGAGCTCTTTGTTTTTTCCTCTTTCTTTCTCTCTCTCTCTCGCTCTTTCTCCCATTCTCCTCCCTCTCCCTCCCACCGCTCGTCGATTAATTTCTCGTGGCGAGAAACACCTTCTGCGAATGGTTCTTTCTCTCCGGCACGATTCTTAACGTTCGTGCATAAATAACGCACGTAGGGGTAACAGAGAGGTGGCTCGTAATAAAGTATTACTTCGTCGAGTAATTTCGTGGGTTAACGCGGGAAGATTTTAGTTCTGGATGGAACGTGGAGCCTCATGGAAAAACGATTAGGGCTCTTGGCGTGAGCTTTATCGCACCGGGCGATTTAGTACAGCCCCCTCGCCGCCTCTCCCTCGCACGTGTGAGATACGAAACGTTTTAGACCTCGCTAAACCCGTACAGCGCCGGTAAAACTCAATCCCCCCCGACTCGCCTCTCTTTCTTCTTCCCGCACGAGCCGATGGTTTCGTGCGCTCACACATGACGGCCCCGACGTGCCGCACGTATACAGCCGAGTTACCGATCTAACGAACGACCGGCTGGCTAGAAACGATCGAGCGAATTAAGAGCGAAGACCAGCGTGACGTACGATGGGGCAAAACATCTTACGATGGACCGAAATTTATGACTTCGCTCAACTCATATCCCGAAACGGGGTTCTGTTCTATCGGCTGAAAATCGATTCGATATTGGACACGAGATTAAATGACAAATTTAATACCTTACGTAATTTTTCGTTAAAGTGCTTTTTTTTAACTCGTTGAAAAATTTCATCTATTCGAATCAAATTTCTTTACATAATAGTATTTCAGAGATTGAACAATCGCATAGAAAACTTGATTTCGTTCGTATGAAGTATTCGCCTAGGGCGAAATTTCAACATATGGTATGCACGAAATACGATTCTTATTAGTAGTACAATGGGGCAACGTGAGGGAGTTCTGTCTCGTCCGACAACCCTGTCAGTAAAAGGAGAATGGTTTAGAACTATACATATATGTATTATATGTTTAATTTTTTACAGAACACAGATATGAAAATAGTTAAAAAGTATATTTTTTCAATTACTCATGATAATTTCATAGGAATCGATTTTTATACGAAATAGTCGTTTAATTCACGATACGAAATTATGATCTAACTTCGCGAAGGATCTGTTGACAATTCGTAATAATTTTTCATACTAGAATTATTAAAGATTTCCAGAACTTACGAGAGATGTGCCAGTTACAGTAATGGTACATATTAACTCCCCACATCGTCTAACAGAGTCGCATATGGCATGCGTTCAACCAGAATCCGAAACTCGAAATATGCCTATATGCACAGATGGCAGAGCATACGTACATGCGAGCAATTTCATGATCGTCTGTAATTACGCCGTCTCTTAGTCACTCGTGTTCGAATCATGATTTTTCGATGGCCTCGAAATTCTTTACTCAAATCAACAATCTTATCGAATAAAGTCACAAATTTCGTACCATAAATGTTTATGTGCCCCAAGAGTTGATATTTTAACAAGCGCACTTCTTCTAATAATCGCAACCGGGCGTGCAAAAGGTTGAATGTTCGTGCACACACGCACAAGTTACGACACCGATAAAGAAGGTAAAAATCCGAGCAGCTCGTGTAACGCGATATTCGGTGAAGCCAAAGTTTTAATTAGGCAACGCGTTGTAGGTACGTATACATATACCGACTGGCTCGATGTTTTGCATTCGCAAAAGCGAGAGCTGAGCGATATCGCGGGCAGAGAGGGTAATAATTCAACGCATCGAATACCGGGGTACCGTATTCGCGGATGCGGAAGAATTTCCTCCTAGCGAATTGGAAGTCTCGCGGTAATCATTCTCGATTACCGGCGTTTCGCGAGCGACTGCGCAAGCCAGCCAGCCCGACTCGATGCGGTCGCATAAATTATCCGCGTGCAGCCACACGGCGGTTTATCGTGTATGCATATGAGCCGCGGATATAGGGAAATAGGAAGCTTTTAATTCGATATGCTTAATACAGTCAAAACAGTCAGCGGCTAGCGCACTCGGTCGCCTATCAATCGAATTTTACATTTATAATCGTCAATAACGCTAAGAGAGATAGTTGTGAACAGCTTTATCGAATTTCTCATTAAGCATCGCATTTCAAATGTAAACGTATTGTTCGATTGAAAAAAAAATTGTGGATTACGCGATAAAATCGATGAAGCTTGCGAATCTAACTGTATAGAACCCCTCGATATTAAAATTTCAATTCAGTTTTTCAAAATTTGACGTCAAACTAGGGTAACGGACGAATCGGTGTCCGCAGCGCTGAAATATCAAATCACGCAGTCAATCTAGAAGCGGTTGTGTGAATATGAGAAAGAAGCCTCTACAGTCCAGCGACTCGAATAACCGCTCCGAAATCAACGCGAAACTGGACTCAGAGTTCTGTAAACTTGTTCATGTGAAAGTAAGTACCTTGAGAATTTACGCGGAATCAAATTTCCCGATATCCCGTTGAGCCTCGTCGCGTCGCGTCCTACCCACTGGTGCTTTCGACGCGTTAACGCTGAAAACACGTACGACTGCTCAATACGGTTTCGACGAAATTCTTTGGAGAATGCGAATCCGGAATTCACCCGATTTAAAACTTTTTAAAAGCTCAGTTGCTAAACGTATTAAGTTTCGTATACTATACAGTATCGTATTGCTATGACGTAATTCTATACAGGGTGAAAGATGACTTCCCTCCGAAACTGCATTGACGGATAG
>NCVS01001975.1:0-10891 GCA_003055095.1 Goniozus legneri | reverse complement strand
AAGAATTAAGGCCCAAATCAGATTTTATTTTTCGACTCGGGTTAGAGAGCTAATTTGGATATTTCAAAACTTGATTGCAAATCACAACAACAACAACTAACAAATCGGAAAATGATCAGGAATCGTGATATCGGTTTGTTTATTTTTCGGATCAGAGAATTACGATAACGTCATCATCGTACATCCGAAATCAGAACAAAATGTGGCGAAAATCAAGCGAAATTCGAAGTTAAATACGAGCTTATTGCACGATTCGGGATGAATTGCAAATACAAACATACGCTTATTTAATGTTTGTTTTTGCTTCATTTTCACGTAGAGCGCAATAAAAAAAAAAAAGGAGACACGGACAGGTGTAATTTAAAATTCAGCCTAATAATAATTTCGTTACGGTTCCCTGAACAAGTTAATGACTTTTGACGAGCGCGAGCTCTTCAGCTGTAGCATGGCCAATTGTATATCCGTGTACCGACGATCGCTATCATCGTTATATTCGACGAACGGATAAATCCGCTTAGCGTGAAGTTGGATCCCATCGAAAGCAAACTATTTTTGCAGAATTAAATTTGTTCGATTTCTCTTATTTCTATCCTTAGGAAATTCTGGTTTAATTTTACTCGACTAAGAAACATATTGTTCTATAATTTATATTCTGTTCATTGTGTACTCAATTTAATGGCATTGTAATATGATCTGATAAATAAACGTATAGTTACTACGCTCGGACTGTTAATGTCGAAATCGCGTGACCGATGAGCGGAACATCGTCTGGGATATTTGTTTGACTAATTTCTCTCGCCTCTCCTCGCGAGAATTTTTTTTATAATGTATATTTTTCTGTTTAATAAAGCAAATCTATTTTGCGTCCGAGCTAGGTTCTTACGTAAATCTGATAAGAGAACAATTATCGCTCGCTTCCTGTAATTGCAGTGTTCAGTCTGAAGTATGTAACACCTGTCTCGGACTCTCGCGACTGTGTGGGTGCTTGTAGTCGCGCCAACTATAAAACAGTGCTCCAGTATTCGGTAACGTCAGTCAGGTAGAATACTCCAATTCCAACGCGACGGTGATTCACTAACAGACGCAAACATGAAATCTCTGCTGGTTCTCGCTTGCGTACTGTGCGCAGCGGTTAGTATACAGAATTGTTAAATTTGTTTGTAAATACGAAATCTCTCATTACGACGTTTCCAGTCCTTCGCGCAAGCCGGTAGCGAGAGCGAAGAAATCAAAGAAATGATGATGAACATGATTTACGATTGCGCCGAAGACGCCGGCGTGTCGAAAGACGAATTAAAGTCGTACAAGGACCACAAAGACGACGAGGATTTGAGGAAGAAAGTCAGTTGCGTTGTGAGATGCATGTTCACCAAAATGGAAATTGTACGTACAGCATTGTAGAAATTACGATTGACAAACTACTGAAGGGAACGCAATTTTTTACAAAATTTTCAAAACTAAACTAAAATATTTTATCTCGCGAAACAGATGTCAGATGACGGTGACATAAACAGAGATAAGATGATCGAAATAGTGAACGAATTCGAAGTGCCGGAAAATAAGAAGGACGAGATCAAGCAAAAGATCGATGAATGTTTCGACAAAGGTGATTATATATGATTTTCATTATCTTATATTCGAAATATTTATACTATTCTTTATGCTTATAGCTCGTTCAGCCTCCGATGACGGTTGCGAGAGGGCGATGATCCTGCAAGAGTGCGCAATGGGCGAGAAGTGATATACCTGTTCCCTCGTCATTACGGAATAACGCCATCGCTGTTGCCGATGAACAAATAATAATCTCACAATAAATAACGAACAAAAATTTTCGTGCTCTATTTCTCATCGCTTCATTAACGCGAATAGACCCGAAAAACTCCTAGAACGGTGATTATCGTTCCATCGTCGAGAGCTGGATCAATACGCTTGTTGTTCTCGAGAAAGTTAAAGATGCACTGGGATACTTGCCCATTTTCCGGGCGAGAGTTAGTTGATGCGTAGTTCGCGGCAGCTGCCGAGTCTCTCTCCCTCTCTCTCTCTCTCTCTCTCTCTTCTCTGCTCTCCTTCGAAGCTTTCAACTCGGCTCGAGTTAAGTATCGCAGTTCACCAGCGCAGCGAGTACAGTTCCCGATCCTTCGCGGTGTATAATTTCGATCCTAAAATATCAAGCGCGGCTGCATTCTTATTGCAAAATCTCGACCCTTCCTAATCGAGAGAGCCACGAAAACATTTCCTCTCGCGCATCCACGCTTATTCCGCTCTGCCGAAAATCTCGCCGGAGTTCCTCGAAACGTCCAAACGGAAACAGTCGGAATATTCTCGTCAGATGTTATTAGCGCATATTTCACGTACCTCTGCACGAGAGTGGGAAAAATTCTAATAAACATTCCTCTCCTGGGGATGGAGAATCGTCGAAATTTCTACACACGCGCGCATGTGTGTACCGGAGATATTTGATGCGTGGATAAACTCGAAATCTGATACAGTTCTGTAGTTTTTTGCGAGGAAAATTGATATATATCTCTATATTTGTAACATAATTTCAAGCAAATCTGTCGAAAAACGAATTTTGCATAGAACTGCATTAAGGAAAATTTCCAACGTTTTTCTCGTTTGCGAAAGAAACTGCAATACGCGAGGATTTTGCGGCTGACGGTAACGTATATAGGCGAAGGGCTCTTCGCGATGCACCGAGGAAAGTAGAGGGGGGCGATTAATCAACGCGGACATTTCGTGACGACATCGCGACACAACATCTGCCGCGAGAGCTCGACACTAGACGGTATAGCGAGCGAGCGCGGTTTGTGATTCAGTAAAAGCGAGTTCTCCGCCTCTTCAACCCTACTCCCCCCTTCCCCTTCGCGCTGCACCTCCACTCCTCTTCCACGTTTCACGCAGTCACGCTGTATCTGTGAGTGGAACTCACGACAGCACGATGCTGGTTACAATACCAACCCGGCTAAGGATCGAACGGTAAAAATAGAGAAAAACGCATCCTACATTTTTCATTCAATTTTCATGGTAAATAAAAAAATTGCGGAAGAGGATTTTCGCGTACGTGTCAATCGATATTGAATTCGTTACGGAAATTCAGTTTTATGTCGAACGATCTTTCATTGAAAATTTCCCTTTCAAATTGTCTATCGAATTAATCTCTTTTAATATTACGATTAATACGTTAATAGCGTTATGATTTTATCGTACAATGATGTTGGGAAAAATTTACCATTTTATTTTAGAAAGGAGAATTATAACTATTCTTTGAGATAAATATTATATATATCGATGTAATTCCGCTGTTGTCGCTTATTGTCGCGATACATAAAAAAACTCGAGAGTGTATGTAGCGCCGTTGCGAAGAGAGAGCTCTTGGATTTTTATCGCTTTGTTCGCTACTCGTTATTGGCCTTTTTCTTTTTTTATTGCCCGTCGTCGATATAATTGTCTGATTCACCAAAGTGTTTTAAGCTGGATCCGTTTCAGCGTGACTCGCGCTTCATAAAATCGTAATCTACACGCTCGCCGTCCTCTACTCGCTGGGTGAACGAGCGAGAGCAACAAAAATTCCATTCCTCTTCTCTACATCTCATTCCTCCTTCGATTTCTCGTCCCTTGTTCCGAAATTACGATGCCCAATAATACTAAAATTTTATGTCCAGTATTGCGACAGTCTCGAAAGAGACATTTTCTTTTTTTTTTTTGAGACTCGTACAGCGTCCGAGCTTCTTTGTTAGCTTCGTCTTTTATCACCGACGTCATAATTACTCCGGCTCGATGAAAATCTTCGCTTCTGTTTTCTCTCGTATAATACGAGCTCTGAAAAGAAACCTCGATTCGCAAAGCGGTAATTATTTTCTTAACACGATGGAGAGCGCTCCTTTTTCCGTTTCTTATATCGCGTCCTTCGTGTTGCATCCGCGAAATCATTCCTCCCCCCCCCCCCCCCCGCCGTGTGTAATATATAAAAACGTAAAGTGGCAATTAGTCGGGCGAGAATTAACCCGGGCTCTCCTTACGTTGGACGAAAGAAGGTCAGTCGCTGGTGTGTTGCACAATGGAAATTATTAACCTCGCCTGGGAATTCTGCCGCTCTCTCCCTCTCGTGCGAGCGTCACATACCACCTAAAAATTCTTTCTATATTTACGCGTGAAATTTATATACTCTCGCGTGTGTGCTTCCCTTCTAGCAACCCAATTTCCCTTACGGTAATTTCCTTCCCGTTTTCCGCGCTCATTTTTGCCCGATGTAATTCGTTATCCTCTCTGCGCCATGAGAGCAACCTCAAAAAGAAAAGCCCGCTTTGTACTACTTTAATGACAATCAGGGAAGAAAACGCGTCTAACGAGTCCTCGCGTTTTTCCGCGTCATCGAGAAGGAAAATATCCCCGAGTTTACCTCTCAAGTAGGCTCGCTCCGTTGAAAATCGACGGTTCAATTATGCAGAGGGCCGTGCGTAATCCGAATAACGGCGGAGAGTCACGTTTTATTCGCTACACCCCAAAAATTAGATTGTATTTTAGTTTAAGATTCGTGAAAAAGAAATGAAAAAGAAGAATGATAAATAATTGTTATCATTTTAGTTTCATTACCTAAAAAGTATTCAACTCCAAAATTGTGTATTGGATTCTCGTGTTTAAATTTCGGTTAGTCGAAGAACTTTAATCTCAGCGAGAGCTTTTACAAAGAGCTGGAAAATTTTTGTCTCTTTTGCGAGTTCTCTCGTCTTCCGGTCCACCCTCCACTTCCTCCCCTCTCGCATTTGACGACACTCTATATCACCGATCGACAAACAGGAACAAACGACGAAATCGATTAGAATAAAGAGAGCGCGCGCGGTCCTCTGGGTCGGTCGAGATTAATTATCGTTTCCAGTTCTCCGTCCTGCTATTCTCTCGGTTTCTTACTCCCACGTTGTTCTATATAGCGTGCTCTCCCGACTTTTTCCCCGTAACCCCAGAGGAGGATAATTATCCCCGTCCACTTCGATTTGTCACTCGTCACGACAAAACATGCGGATTTATTTGCATAGCCCCACGAAAGATTCGAAAATTGAGCTGAGTCATTCGAGTACGAACAGAACACAAAATCAAATTACCTATTCTTAGAAATCGTAAAGAAAATTATTCTTCAATTTTTTTCTATATGTAGAACTATATATTGAAGTACTTAAAAGGCGGGAAGAATATCTTACACGCATCTGCATTTAGCTGCTTCCTGGTAAACACAAACAAAGCGAATAAAAATTCGAACGAAAATTAGCATTTGAGGGGTAAAAAAAGAACCGAACCGCGAAGTTACGTGCAAATTGACCGATAAGAAAAGCGTGATTTAATTTTCCTCGTCGTTTCCCTAGAGCGACTCGATTAGACCTACTCCGATTTCGATTAATCTTTCTTCGTGGCCGTCACGGGTCACTTTTTTCGCTCTCCCTTGATGACGTATTTACGCGCGAAGATACCAGTCACGGTGGCTCGTGAGACGTATTTATCGTCGCACCGAAACGCTTTAATCGGCTATCAACGCGAATCGTGGCGCGCTGGGCGAGATATCGAAGTCTGATTTTATATTTTTTTTTTTCTCCTCTCTTTCTCTCTCTTTCATTCCCTCGTAGCGTGATAACGTAATGGCCGGTTTTCCGCCGTCCGGCCGGGAATATACATCGCGTATAAACCACCGAGCAGAAATAACAGCGCACGCCGTTTCGCTGTATCTCGCGATAATCGCGCTGATTTAGTGGACCCTCGCTTCCGCCCGGCGAGTGAACGAAAAGGCTTTGACGTGTTTCAGGTGAGAATGCCGTGTTTCATATAAGAACCGATTTCGATGGCGTGAGTCGCGGGTATTAGAGGGCCGGGCCAATTTGCCGAATACACCCTCGTTTCCGGAGATATTTTCTTTTAGACTTTTGGGGGGTTAACTCGACGCCTGTGACGAAGGGCTGCCCGAAATTAAATAGCGTTTGAATGGAATAGTTATACAACTTTGGAGAAATAATTCTGCTCCCCTGTAAGTAGGTACTTATAGATATAATATCCTACTATTTTTATTTTAGTTTAAAAAGATGAAGTTTGTTAAACAAATTTTTCTTCGTGATGCTTCAGACCTGCCGAAATTCTCTCAGCGTGTCCAAATCGGTGCCCATTCGGATTTATTCTCAGTCCGATCGCGATTAACTCGGGATATGACGTGATACTTCATTAACGATTCGAAACGTCGGTTAATCGACGCACGGAGACAACGAGAAGAGAATTTAGGGGCAATAATTTTTACGATCGACGAGAATTATAAGCGAATGCAAACGCGCGTATTCATCATCCGCGAAAGTTGGCCGACGGCTAGGTTATAATTGCGATCTCGCGAGGGAGGTTATTCAAATTTTCCTGCTCTCTTCGTTCGTGCGGTTAAATTAAATTGACCGTTCGAATGATCCGTCGCGAGCGAGAAGATCCCGCGGTATTTTAATTTTCGCGTAATCCGGATTTGCAACAGAAATGAACGAGAGGGAGAGAGAGAGAGGGAGGAGAAGTGCTATATATACGTACACTATATGTATAGCGCAAGAGAAGTATTTAAAGAGAAACCGTTCGGGTCCCGTCACCGACGAATCGTTCATGAATTATGAATATCAACGCCCGCGGAATTACTCGGCGAAGTTAACCAGCCGAACGGAACGTTTTTCGTCGATGATTTAACTCGCCGAGGAATTCTCTCTTTTCTTAATAGTCCCGTCTTGTTCCCGCGACGAGATAATCGTTTTAAGGTGGATAGTAAAAACGCGTTTGTTCGTTCGGCAAGACGAATAATTCGCACGCTGATTGGTCAATTCCGCGAAATTACGTATTCGCGTATATTATAACGTTGTACGTACGTACACATAGGCGAGGTTTATTCAATTTCTACGTTAATGCGATCTCATCATTATGCGTTCGACGGTGTATCGCGCGGTGGATATACGCGGCCCCGGGTATACGCTCGCAATAATACGTTAATACGCGAAACGATCGTAAAGTAAAGATTTTACGGGCGACGGCGGAGGCCATTATATTCCATCGGCGCGAGTCGCGATTTAATATTTCGCCGGTATAATGCGAGAATGTCGCTGAATTTCACGAACGATTTGATCGAGTGATTTCGATCTCGTTATAACGTACATATCTTGCTATGCTGAAAATTAGAGGGACGTTAAACCAAATTTTAAATATCACCTTTTTGTCGAGCTTCTCTCATATTTATGTATCTGAAGTTTCCATCGTTGAATATTTCTTAATTTAATGACCATTTTCTAACCGTTTAGCCATTTTTGACCAACTTGACCATCCGTGTCCAACTTGGTCAAAAATGACCAACTTGGTCGAAAATGGCCAAATAGTCAGAGAATGGTCAAAAATTATTTCATAAATGTGTCTTTCTGTTATTTAAGAGTATTTTAAAAAGATATGTGAACTTGTTTTGCGAAAAAAAATTTTTTCGAGATATCGTTGGACTCCAACGATGGAAACTTCAGATACATTCATATTTTTCAGCATTTTAGCTTTTAGAACTCGTGCTTTGAGCCTTCTTCATGAAAAATTGACAGTTTAAAAGTTCCCCACTTTGTGCAATTATTTCTGTAACTTTTTCGAAGAGTGTGCACCCTCATTTGCGAAACAAAGATGAAAAATTTCAGCGGGCCCGTTGAAAAATTGACGCAGTTCTCGCACGAGCTCTAAATACCGAATAGCCGATGCTCGCGCAAAAGTTCCGGATCGTAAATAACTCGGTCCCGTGCCAATCCGACGGAGTGATATCCCCACCGCCACTGGCGAAGCGAACGAAACCAGAATTGTATTCCCCGAAGATATTACTTTTTCGAATGCCCGAGCGTATTGGTACGTAACGCGCCCCCGTTGCTTCTACAACGGCCCGACGTCGTTATTACTGTGTGAAATTCACGCGCGGTATCTTCGAGAGGCTCGATTTGTTGCATCGCGCGACGCGCCACGAAATTTCGCCAGCTGAGCTGCTCTCGGTAGTCGACAATTCATTGCTTTTGTCGCGTAATTCCTACTAAACCTTTGAGGCACAGTAGTTTTTTTTTTTTCATTATTTTAAAATGGGTCAAAATATGTACAATCATTCGTTTTACTATTATTTTTTATCCTCTTGTCACTGTAATTTTAAGAACAGTTAATTAACTATATGTATACCACTCAAAAGAACACAATTAAAAAATATTATTTTTGAGATTGCGAGAGTATCGCTCCTGCCGCAGCCAAATACAGTAATCTCGAATTTAACGACCGAGCTTTGGAATCTTCGCGCTGTATCGTCCGCACGTTCGAAATTACGTACACGCCCCTCGAGCCTCTTCTTGCGCCACCGTCTCGCCGAGCTCTTTCACGTGCAAAGCGCGCACGGAATCGGGCGACAATGGCGTCGAGTGCGCGCCTCGTTGAAATTGAACCGGCACTGATTAGACATAGCGAGCGTGCCGTCATGCTTCGTCGGAATCCTCACCACCTTTCCTGAGCCCTCTTTCGCCCCTGACTTCCTCCCTGATGGTCCAATTTCACCGCTCGAGGCTCAAGTTTTTGCAAACTATGATAACAATTCTACTCAATGTAATATCGATTTTTCTCGAATGATACATCGAAATTTTTGTTTCCAAATGTGGGGAGGAGAGGACAGGTTGGTCCAGCTGCATCGATCGGAAAATTAGTACTTTCAATTGTTTTTGTAGTATAGTTTTACTACCGTACATAAAATTATTATCAGCTTCTAAAACTACATTTTATTATCATTTGATAGTCGAGAGCCTCTTTCATCGATACAAAGCGGATTATTAACTTTGGGTATTCAGTCGACCCTCTCTATATGTTCTCTCAAAGTGTTCGCCTCCAGCCTCGTGAGCGGACGCACATAGAGGTTCGAATGTACAAAACATGAGACATAATTTCGATTGAACTTAGTGAAAATACGTAGTGTTTATAGCTTTCAATATTTTAATCATAAAGGAACCAACTCTAAAAATTCCGAGTTGAGAGTCGCGCAAGCGCGTTGTTTGGGGTGGCTAAAAATTGCGAATTTTTTAATAGCAATATATTCCGAGAGGAGAGAATTCCGTTTGTCCCATAGGAAGAGCAAATCGTTCGGTTAATATTATACATTCGCTTACGCACGGAGACACACACACACGGAGTCTATGATCCGCGCGCGCGATCGTGAGAGGGGTGCGCCTGTGTTTTTTGAATGAAAAATTCATGAAGGATTCTACGTACGGTAGTAATACGAGCCTCGCGCATGCATTGCGATCAGCAATGCAAAAGGCATACGAAAAAGAGTGGCTGCTTTACCCTCCGCCTCCTCCCTCCACGCGCGGGCGCAAATATTGAAAAACAGTGTTTCATTTCATGGCGCGGGGCCGTACATAGCGCGAGTTTCTCGGCTTCGTAAAGAGGAGCCGGATAGGGTGGGAGTGATGCAGGCGCCGCGTATATCGGATATTTTATTGCTCGACTCCTAAATACATGCATCCTCGACGTTCCCTGTGTGTATATTCTTCTCTGCGCGAGTGAGAGAGGGAGGAAGAGTCGGAGAGAATGAAAGAGGGAAACGAAAATAGAGGGAGAGAGAGAACCTCCTCGAACGCTGATACGTGCTTCCAAACTACAAACGACTACAGAGTTATTCCATGAATATTCCGTCCGAGCGTTCTCGATTCGATATATCGATTCATGGCGTTGAGAGACGACGCGTGTTGATACCGATACTCGGCGAAACCGTTTTCAACGTAAAATCCGTCGGATAACGGGCGAAGGCTGTAGGGTTATCAGTAAATCTGGGAACATCGCTCGGTGACTCTGGTTGGCTCTCGGAATGCTGTTACCAGCCCTCAACTCGGCATACATCAAGGACTAGTATTTTTTGAATACGCACCTACGTATATGTTCCCGCATATACAAGGTGTTCGATTTCAACCGGCTGGATCGATCGAATTTCTCGGCTGCTTCGTATTTCCGAACAAACTGCTTCGTCTTCCGAACAATTTCAAACTGACAGTTATTATGGATGTTTATCGTTTCCCGGCCGCGAAGATTCTCGCGTTGGCTGAACCGTCAGAGCTCCCGGCTGGGATTAATCAGAATTGTACACCCCGTAGACGAGACTCGAGCTCGGTCCGAGTAAGCTCGGGCGAAGATAACCCCCTTCAGACCCGAACCGTTATGCCGATAACGGAAACCCGTTTCCGTAAACCAATGTTCTGTCTCTCTCCCTCTGATTCTCCTCGTGGCCTCGACTCCTCGAGGTAAGGTTCCTATGGGAGTAGGTACGTAATCTATTTCTGCCCTTACGAGGATTACGCGGATTTTCCATGTCCTCTTGACCCTGGAGACCGTCCCTCTCCCCCGTTTCGAACTACCTCACCCTTCAACCGCTCGCTCATCCACCGGCGCCAAATCTCGCACCTGCGTATTGTACGCACGCATACGCAGTGCCATTCAGAATTATTTAACCCTTAAATGCATGATTTTTCCTTTTTAAATACAATAAATTGAAACAGGTAGATAATTAAATACAGATTAAGATAAAAATAAAACAAACAAAACAACAAACAAGCAGAACTTACTGATGTAGATTTACATCAGTATGCATTACGTTTACTATTAATAAAAAAGAAAACACTGATGTAAATATACATCATCATACATTTAAGGGTTAAATATCACAAACTATTATCATTTCCCTTTATTCTACTAAATTTTTGGGATGTGACAAAAAGCCAATCGATTTCTTTGATTTCGGCAGTTTGTAAATCTTATTAGAATACTTCCGAGCGATACTGTGTAAATAATATAAGGGAGGGTGGGGCAAAATGGGCACCCATAAAATTTGGAAGGCCTCGAAAAT